>JALIZH010032971.1:4977500-5045000 GCA_030522465.1 Rhipicephalus appendiculatus
CGGTAAATTTCTCACGACTACGTTTTCGTTGTAGACCCGTCATGAAATTACGCTAAAGATATGTATAAATGTTGCACGCACTGACATATGTTGAACAGTCGCATGTTTCATATAACCAGTTGTTTACAGTTGTGTAACGATGTCAACAGAAACATGGGTATTACCAACACCAGAAGCCGTTATATGTAGAGCTTGTGCTTGCAAGGATGGTAGCCCTGGATGGGGCTACGTAAACCAACTACAGTGTATGGCGCTTAAATATACAATTGACGTTAACCCGACACGACTCCGTTATCACAGGAGTGCGTATGTAAAGTTTTTAAAATTAGATAAGCCAGCACTGCAACCACAATTGATGTTTCACCAACATTACGCCTGCATAGGGTCTTTTTCTAAAGCAGTTTCAAGACCTGTCGTGGCTCTGTGGTAGAATACTTGATTGCCACGCAGAATGCTTTGGTTGGATTCCCGCTGGGACTCTGATTTCTATTCTTTGCATTCATCGTGTCAACACCGCCGATGTCAGTTTTTCTTAACGCTGTCGCCTTTAAATTACCACTGTCAACGCCACCGATGTCAGTTTCTCTTACAGGGGCCATGACACCCAATTTTCGATCATAACTTGTGTTATGTGCTTTAATTCTTGAGCATTCACAAATAAGCTGGCGAAATTTTAGTGCATTTGGTCAAACACTTAATTTATAATTGAATGTTTTTACAAAAACGCGAGCGGCCTGAGAGTCGGGCAATACTGGCGCACTCGCGAGCCGTGACGTAACAAGCAGCTGGCGTTGCGAGCGTCTAGATTCCGGCGAACGATATTAAGGCGAAAGCCTTTAATGTCTCATGCTCACGTCCGTCCGGTGTCCGTCCGTCCGGTGTCCATCCGTCCGGTGTCCGTCCGGCGTCCGTCCGTCCGGTGGTAGTGCTGGTGGTGTGCGTCCTCACCACCCTTACTGCACATGCGCAAACTCTCCCCACGCACCTCCTCTGCTGTGCTTCCCCTCTCTTTTCTCTAGGTATCCCTCCCGCCCGCGGCGTTTACACACCCATTGCGCATGCGCGTCCCCTCCCCCCCTCTCTCCTCTAGGCATCCCTCCCGCGGCGCTAGCACCCCCCTTGCGCATGCGCGTCCCCTGCCCCTCCCTCTCCTACGCTTCCCCCCTCTCTCTCCTCTAGGCATCCCTCCCCGCGGCGTCTACACCCTCACTGCGCATGCGCGTCCCCTCCCCCCATCTCTCTCCTCTAGGCATCCCCCCCCCCCGCGGCAACCACACCCCCCAATGCGCATGCGCGTCCCCTCCCCCCCCGCTCTCCTCTCCTACGCTCCCCCTCTCTCGCCACGCAACGCCGACGCAGGCAGCGTCTGCTCGCGCTGCACAACAGTTCACTGGCCACCCCGTATATATGGCAATGGATCTTGACCTGCAAGGTGGTGCCGGTAGGGAGATTTCTCCTGTGCGTTGCCGAACGATGAAAAATTCGCAGCGTGCGCGTTAACTAAAAGCGAACTGCGGGTCTCTGTGTCCAGTCCGAGTCTTCTGTCTCTCATTGCCCAGCAGCGATTGGGATGTTCCAGTAGGAAACAACCGTCCATCACTGCGTGCTTTGCGCCCCCCCAGGTTTCTCTCCTGTGCAACGCTGCGATGAGCGCCAGCGTCAACGCCGCCGACAGTGTAAGCGTTAGCGCCCGCTGCTTCGCATCTACACATGGTTCCCTTTAGCGGTGGATGGTGTAATCTTTAAGGCGAAAGTCTTTAATGTCTCATGCTCACGTCCGTCCGGTGTCCGTCCGACCTTCGTCCGGCGTCCGTCTGTCTGTCTGTCTGTCTGTCTGTCTGTCTGTCTGTCTGTCTGTCTGTCTGTCTGTCTGTCTGTCTGTCTGTCTGTCTGTCCGTCCGTCCGTCCGTCCATCCATTCGTCTGTCCGTCCGTCCGTTCATCCGTCCATGTCCGTCCGTCCGTTCATCCGTCCATGTCCGTCCGTCCGTCCATCCGAGCTCTGGCACTGAGCCAGGTGGCCGCCGGGATGCGCAGACGGACGCCGGTCGCGTCGGACTCTATAGCGCTCGCGCTTTGCTTGCGTAGCGTCGCTGTGACCAGAGTTTGCAATCATTCTGACCGACGCCGTCTCAATGGACCCAGGCGTTCACGGAATACACTTTCCAATTTACAAAGGGTCCGTCAACTTAAGAGCTGGAACGCGGATGGCGTTTGCACGATGCGCAAAGCGCGAGAAAATACTAACGCATGCGAACGGAGGAAGACGAGTCTCGCGTCTCGCTGCGATTCGCGGTAAAAAATTGAAAGAAGAAAACACGCATCCATTAGGTTTGTGTCTTATGCCACTGAGAGTGTAAAAGAAAAAAGACATGGCATAATCAGTGGAATGGCCACACGCTTTCGCCGAACACACTTTGGAATGTACAAAGTGTCCTTCAATTTTTTTTCGGTGGTCAGCAGCACGTGAAATCGAGATATTTGAGCTTTCTTATACTGGGCAATGAAATTGAACGATTCGCAGCGGCTGTGGTAGAAGACGACGACTCCGCTCCTTGCTGCACTTGACGTCACAGGTGTCATGGCAAAATGGCGGTCGCCCGGCGGTGGGCGGGATTTACAGCTGGTAACTTCTAAAGCCTGTTTTGCACTGAAATATTCTTTTACGGCCGACTTTTCATATCTGCATAGGCATAATAGACCCTCTACTCTTAGTTTTCGCTGAAAACTACAATTTGTTGGGTGACCGTGTCATGGCCGCTTTAACGCCCTCGCACTGAAATTACCAATGTCTGTTTTCGTCATTCGTGGGTAGGGGATGTAAATTGTCAACCTCCTGTTGCGCATACCCACATATCGCGGCCCGTGGTATACGTGTATGAGCCACACGTGTCTGGGAAAATGAGTTTGACGACGTACGCGACGGGATTTTCACGTTATTGAAGTCACGACCAGCCACATGTATTCGTCAAATCCTCTTACCCTGCCATACTAACTTTGGTCGAAGTTAAGGAGGCGATCACGAGAGCATCCAGACGTATGCGGATAGATAGATAGATAGATAGATAGATAGATAGATAGATAGATAGATAGATAGATAGATAGATAGATAGATAGATAGATAGATAGATAGATAGATAGATAGATAGATAGATAGATAGATAGATATTTTTCTCTCAGTTTTTTTTCTCTCTTTCTTGTTCAGCGGAACAATGCCAGTAGTTCGTAATATAACCATATCATTACGCACAACTTATGTATGTGGTCGTTGTTATCTTTTTGAATCAATGAAGTACTCTGCGTGTACATAACTTTTTTTTTTTTGCTTTAAACAGATGCATATGTACGGATACATAAATATGTGCAAATGTTGTATGCGAATATATGTGTATATGGACGTGTACATATATAGACTCGAATATGTACAGATGTATATGCATAGATGTGAAAGTGTATGAAATATGTATTGTGTTTTTGTCTGTATTTTACATACATGCTGTATTCTTGTTGTCGAACGAAGGGGGCAGGAACCCCGTCAAGCTGCTGCTGTGCAGCTTTTTGTTCCTTGCCCTGGCATTTTTTTCTTCGCTGTAAAGGGAAAATGCGAAATAAACTTGAAACTAGATAGATAGATAGATAGATAGATAGATAGATAGATAGATAGATAGATAGATAGATAGATAGATAGATAGATAGATAGATAGATAGATAGATAGATAGATAGATAGATAGATAGATAGATAGATAGATAGATAGATAGATAGATAGATAGATAGATAGATAGATAGATAGATAGATAGATAGATAGATAGATAGATAGATAGATAGAAACGCTCAAAGTGCTTACAGTACGCAAAGAAATGCTTCGCATTTAAAAATTACAACACAGTCACCTTTCTTCCTTATGCTTCGCATAACAACGATTCCCAATGTACGTGGGATCTGCCGAATTTTTCTTTGTCACACAAAATGTAAATGAGGACTAGCAGACAATGATGCCAGGGAAGTATAGTAGTAATTGTAATGTTAATAGGATGAAATAAAAGTGGACGAAAAGATAACTTGCCGCTGGTAGGGACAGAACCTGCGACCTTGGCATCATTGTCCGATAGTTCTCATTAATGTTGTGTCTAACAAAAAGGAAAAAAAAAGAACTTGTAACATGCGTGCTGGAAATGAACATGATTTCTATTCCAGTTTTGCCCGTTATTGTTAATCCCGGAGTTTTTTCTCTATGCCTGCAAAGCAGCCCCCCCCCCCCCCCCCCTCTTCCCCCCCTGGTTTACCGTCTGACCCCCGCCGTGTTGGCTTCATGCAACTCAGCCCTCCGCATGAAAAGGTTGCCGACCCCTGCTTTAGAAAATCGCTAGTCAGAAGACATTGCAAAATGTCATTGTAAGATAGTCATCGTAAGATTGTCATTGAAAAGCACGCATGATGTCAAACATGTCTCTGAAGTTCTCATAAAAGGTCGCTTTTCCCATTTCGCTAGCCCTAATGTTATAAGACAGCCCATGTCTGTTCGTGCGAAAAGCCCTAACACTTATCGTAAAGCTTTGAAAGCTGGCTTTACAACAGAAAGCCCTACGTGCAGCGAAGCCCGCTTTTGGGCGTCGGTTTTATGTACAGTCGCGGCCACTGTTAGATGCAACACTCGAATGAGCACCTTTCTTATTGCTGGCCCCCCTAACTGCAAGTGGATGGGGAAACATTGAACATGCGCTTTACTAGTTTGTCGGAAAGAGTCTGAGCTGTCAACCACCAGTAGTAGCCTTATGCAAATCTAAGCCCTTGTTTTTATGCAAGAAAATTAAATCTAGACATGCTCTGCGTGCAAGTGTTGCATCTAACAGTGGCCGCGACTGTACATATATCGAGACGTCACCAACGAAAATAGTAATGATAATTATGAATGTATGAGTAAATGAATAAATATATAGATGGATAGATAAGAGATCAATTCAGTTGTCGGTTTCCGGAGTACAAATGAATATAGCGCATCAACAGGGTTTCAAAATGCTGCCGCTACCGTTCTTGTTTGCAGTCATGCTTATTTGCTGCGTTGATGGTATCTGCATTAGTGTCTGCTTGCGAAAGGCTTATAAATAAAATAATATCTGTGGTTTTACGTGCAAAAACCACGAAATGATTTAAGGCATGCCGTTGCGGAGGGCTCCGGAAATTTTGACCATCTGGTGTTCCTTAAAGTGCACTGACATAACAATCGAACTGCGGCCGTCGCGGCCTGGTTGAACCCGCGACCAAGGGGTCAGCAGCCGAGCACTACCTGCGACAAGCACGACCTGCGACACATAACTTCTCTATTCGCTAGACGCGATTCACTCATGACTTGAGCATTTTCGACGTCATTTTCGACGTACTCAGCAGCGCCTCGTCCACCTCGGTGGTGTAGCGGTTACGGTGCTCGGCTGCTGACCCGAAGGTCCCGGGTTCGAGCCCGGCCGCGGCGGTCGCATTTCGATGAAGGCGAAATGATAGAGGCCTGTGTACTGCGCCATGTCAGTGCACGTTAAAGAACACCAGATGTTCGAAATTTCCGGAGCTCTCCACTGCGGTGTGCCTCATAATCATATCGTGATCCTGGCACGTACATCCCCATACATTGTAATCATCAGCAGCGCCTTAGTCTTGCCAGCTAGTAAAATATTTTTCTGCGTACTAGATTATACGGCGGTTCTTGTTCAGTCTTTGTCCGTGTTTGTCCGTGTTCAGTCTTTGTCCGCGTCATGCAGCTGTTGTAAGGTGCTGAGCGAGCGTTTTGGTAAACTACACTTTGCTCTTTTTTACTTATGCTCTCCGAGACAGCTTGCTGCGAGCTTTCAGCGCGGTCAGCGAACGTGCCTGGCGAGACAAAGATCGCGGGAAGGGTGAGACGACGCCAGACGTGACCGTCGGTTGCGCTCAACGAGCGTTTAATATAGCTAACGACATCGCGTCGTAGCTGTCGTAGAGAAACCTGCGCACGAAAACTATTCATCACATTGCAACCAGTGCAGAACCAAATAAATAAGAAAATGATGTTATGTCGAGCAAGCACATTGCGAACCTTTGGGAGACACGTCTTTTGGAAACCAGATGGAAGAGAAAATAACAAGAATGTCAACAACACGTGACTGCAACTAAAAAGCACTGAAAGTGATAAGCGGTACAAAAAAAAAAGAAAAAGAAAGGAGCTGTTATGGATAGCGTTGTTGCGAAAGTGCAAAACTCGGGGGATCTAACGTTAGGGCAGGTTGAGTTTGTTTAACGCGTGTTTGTTCACTTGAACCTGCTGGAGAAAGCGGTAGCTTTAGTTAAATGCGCTGGTTTTGGCGTTGAGTTATGCTACCATGACGTCGACACGTACTCAGGAACAGCTTCGCGGGCGTTGGCACCTTGTAACGCAGTGTTCAACAAGAAGTCGTAGGAAGCGTTGGTTAAAGCGCTTTACGAGTATACCTTGTGGTGTAAAAAAAAACTAACGAGAAAAAAAAAAGATTGCATTTGGACAAGTCAGCTGTAGCCGAAGCCCCTCCGATACAAGTTGAACGATGCTTCCCTAAGAAATGAGCTAAAGAGGTGGGCTTGATGACGGCCGTATTAGTAACGTGACTATCTGTATCTTCTTTATCTACTTTTTTTTTATCCCATAGTCTCCCTCCACGTGTGCAGTATAGCAAATCAAACGTGCAACTCTTTGATCTCCCTGCATTTCCTTTCTTCTCTCTTTGTCTCTCGAACGTTCGTGTTTTAATTCTTCTGTCCATGTTACACTTATCCTTAATAACAGGAACATTATCGTTATTAACAACAAAAAACATTGTGGAGCGCCTATGCTCGCACAGCACTGTCCTTAACGAAATACGGAGATGTGCTTCCACGGACGTACCTTCTTTCTTTCGTGAATCTTCTTAGTCCTTCGAAACGCAAACTAGATCCGATGCGCCCCAGAGATAGTCTGCACCTCTCGTCGGGTTCTCAATCAGGGTGTCCATTCTTCCGGAAAATAAAGCGACGAGCGCAGCGAGCATTGGAGATAAAAATCTGAAAACAAGAAAAGAAGCAAAAACAAGAGAAGTAAGCCGTGAAAGTAACGAAGAACAAAACATAGGCACTGCAAAAGCAGCAAGAGGGCAACGATGCCGGAGGGTTTGAGAACGAAAGGATTGTGGGAGAGGGACTTTCTGCTTCGCTCACTGAGACTTTTCCTTCTAATCCAGTGTTTCGGCTGCTGGCAGTGGCGTACTGCGTGACGAGTGCTTCATGGCAGCGGCTGGTGATCTGTTTTCACTGCCGAGCTTTAATTAATTGCGGACGCGTATAATTAACTCTGGTCGAACCAGCTCCTTTCTACGCTTGCTGCAGTATCTTCATGCGAGTTACCAGGAAGTGCCAGCGAATGCGCGCCCTTCTGGGTCAAGGGTGTCCATCAAAACTTCATTTGGACAGCGTAAAGAAAGTTTGTGGCCCACTTTCCGAGAAGTACGCGGAGTGACTGAACAGCATAGGCCCATGAATAGTATGTTGGCTACTAGCCACACAACTTGGCTGATTATGCGGCGTCCCGTTCAGTGAGTATTAATGATCATAGGCGTGCGCAAGGGGGGGGGGGGAGGCACGGGGGGAGTGGGCACTTCCCTAATTATCTAAGCGGCGCGCGAAGTCTGCTCCATACCTTTCCACATTCTCGCCTGTCTTGTCATTGTTTACAGTGCAAGGTTATGGCCGGCTAAGTTTTTGACGACAACGGTGGCCGAGGACCGCTGATGTTGGATTCCAAGAACTGTTTACTTCCCCACCTTTACCTCCTTGAAGCCGGGAACAAAAGACAAAAAATTGTTAGAAGCATCGCTTTATTTTCATTAGTGCATCCATTGCGAAGCTTGCTTTCATTAGGAATCGACCAACGGAGAGGGGGGGGGGGGGGGTGCTGTGGTACAAGTTCCACCCCCTTTGGAGGAATATGTTGTTACTGTAGTCCTTGAGCCGGTTAGGGACGTTGGTTTGGATGCCCCAACACTTCTGGAGCGAAGCGCTAAAACTTGCGCCACCGAACGATGCTGCCCAACGCCACGTCGAGAAAAGACGTGGCGAACGAGAGTGTTAGATACGTGGCGAGTGTCCCAATGCACGTCATACATTCCAACGTACCAGGGCTCTCTCTTCTTCACCTTTACTAAACAAACAGAACCTCGATTATTAATGGGTTTTAGCGGAGGAAGGGCCAGGTGTGGCCAAAGGGTGCTCTAACTGATGATGTGATGTTAGCGTTGAAAACATACAGAACCTGCCAGCCTCACTTCCTTACACCTGGGAGAGGTGGAACAGCTCCAGCAGTCGTTTCTCTCTGATATTTGCATAAAATTGGAGGAGGAGGACAGGTAGTTACCACGGAGCCGAGCCATGAGGCTGAAGTAACTAGAAGAATAATGATGGGGTGGAGCACTTTCAGCACGCATTCTCTCAGATAATTAATGGTAGTTTGCCACTGTCGCTCAAGAGGAACGTATATAACAGCTGCATGTTACCGGTACTTACCTACGGAGCAGAAACCTGGAGGCTTACCAAGAGGGGTCAACTTACATTGAGGACAACGCAGCGAGCAATGGAAAGTAAAATGATAGGTGTAATCTTAAGGCACAAGAAGAGGGCAGGGCGGGCCATGGAACAAAGGACACCTTAGTCGAAATCAAGAAGAAGGCATGGGCGGGACATGTAGCGTGTAGGCAAGATAACCGTTGGTCATTAAGATTAACAGACTGGATTCTAAGACAAGGCCAACGCGCGAGGGGGGAGACAGGAAGTTAGGTAAGCAGATGAGATTAAAACGTTTGCGGGTATAACGTGGCCGCAGCAAGCACAGGAGAAGGTTGATTGGCGGAAAAGGGGAGATGCGTTTGCCCTGCAGTCAGGCTGATGATGATGATGATGAGAGGAGGAGGATTACAAACTCACAGGTTCGCTTATGCATTACTTTAATTTAAACAACCCGAAGCCGAAAGTCATCATCCCTTTCCTTTCAGTCGATGTGTTGATCCTGCCCCGCGTCCCTTCGAAAAGCTGTCTGCACATAACGTGGATTTGCACTGCTTCCAGGATCGGAGGCACCTCGGTTGGTTATGCACTGCCACCAAGCAAAAATGCCATGTGATGACGCGACCATGCGACGTCATTTTATATGACGTCACGATGACGTCATATGGTGACGTCATCACGTGATGATTTCTTGCATCATTCGTATTTAAGCCACCGATGGCGTACGCCGGTCAACTTTCGCGTCTGATGAGGCATCTAAGCTTTTAAGCCAATGTAAAGGGCAAGTCTGCCCTTTACATTGGCTTAATAGGGAGGGGAGGCGCTGCGATGAACCTTCACCCCCCTCTTCCTCCTGAAGGGGAACCCTGCGCACGCTCATGATGGGAAAGGGACATGACCATAAAGTTCATTGGAAAGGGAACATGAACTTACATGCACAAACTGCTCATGTCAAGTGATGTAAATTTCAGACAAAAAAAAATAGCCATACGTTCATCAAGGATCAACGTCTACTCTCTATTTCTTGTCTTCGTTTTTTCGTGCGGTGCTTTTCTTTAAAAAATGAAATCGTAACGACTCGCCCAACTTGCCATTGAGCTTCAGCTACAGTTCAACTTGCTCTATGACGTGCGCCACTAACGTCGTAAACTTTTTTCGTGGGGGGGGGGGGGGGGGGGGAGGGGTTAATTATATTTCATGCACGTGTGTGCGTTTGTATGTGTGCGTGTATGCTGCACATGCTAAATTGAAAAATATCGGGGGCAGAAATCTGAACCCTTCCCCGCTCCCCCCCCCCCCCCCCCCAAGCTTTTTACTGCGCCCCTGACGTATGAGAAGGTACACAGCCGTTTCCCTTTTCCGCTGCATACCATCTCAAGTGCACATACAGTATTCAAGGTGTTTGCAATGCACTCGAGTTTTCATGGCCTGATAAATCACGTTGTTTCCGTTTCATAGACTGTTTTAAGTCTCCTCTTTACGATCTTGGGCACTGATACTCTCTCTCTCTTTATTTTTGGTGTGTGATAGCTTACGTAAAGTGGACGTACTTTCAAAGCAGAGATCACATGTATGTATTCCTGTTTGGACGGCTGTTACGCGACTGCGATGCTGCGACACCGTGTCGGACTTTTTCGAGCCGGGAGTCACTCACCAATCTTTCAAAGTCTTTTAGGCTCACGGGAGCACTTCCTTACGTCGCTTTCAAGATTGCAAACACCTTGCGCTGTCATACCCGCGATTCTGAAGTTACGTTTCGTTGCGCTCACACCGGAATTCGTGATGAACTCTCGCCGTAAGGTCACGCTGCGCCACAGCGCGAAATCTAAACTGTGAGGAGTGTGTCTTTACGGCGGATATCGTTAACTCGGCAGGAAAACTATAGCCTACGAGCCCACGATTGTGCTCACTCAAGCGCTTCTTTGAAATCATTTACAACCACATAACAGTGCAGCTTGTGCATTGGCATGGTGTGCCAACGCAGCGGGCGAGGCTCGCTCTCTTGGTCACGCTTGATCAGCCCAAGTTTAGACACCACGCGTATGCATAAGTGCACCACTCTCCAGCAGGCGTGCCATTAGAGACCTTAAGGGGTTTCCTCAAATTAACGACGGTACTGAAAAGGGGGGGGACAGGGGGAGGGGGGGCTGCGTTGTCGGCTGCAGCAGCAGCGGCGAGACGTCAAACACACAAATTGTGCTGGCGTTCACGCGCATTCGAAGACGTCTGTATCAACAGAGTGTCCTACAGGCTGATGCACCCCTTTAGCGCTTCAGCTCGCCTATAAATGGATGGCGAGCACCCTGGTAATTTGGGTGGCGATCAACCGACGGATAAAACGTGCCACTCGCCGCCTGCTCCTTCTGCGTGTGCACTCAACCGCGCCCTTCGAGCCTAGGCCGCAGAGCGGGGAAGGACCCGTTCAGGGTGCGCTGGACATTACATACGAGCAGTTAAGCCATGAGTTAGGGGCCTGTGCGGCAGTGAAACACAGTGGGGGGGGGGGGGGGGGGGGTGCCGTCCGCGGCATTCTACATAGAGAGCGAGGCACGTTCTCACGCATATAACGACCGGAGTATAAGTTCGGCCGACACACTGCTCTGTCCTTTGCGCAGACGAGCAGTGTTGTAGCAAATGTTTGCATTTAGAGCGTGGCATATAGGCCAGATTTTTTGCCTGAGGGAGAAACGACTTTCACGCGCTTGTAAAAACGTGATGGAAATCCTAAAATTTAATATTAAGGCTTGCAATGACCCTGAGTGTATCAATGAAAGCGCTTTTTTTTTTTTTTTTTTGAAGCGGTAACAGGGACTTGGTCTTTCTTGGTTCTACCTTCGAATGGATGTTTCAAGGGCCACTCTTCTTCAGTAGATCGGTCAACTTAGCCACGCAAGTGAGCGTACTACGTGTGAACACCTCAAGCGAAACGACCGACAAAGTTCTACGAAAGTTCTGGGAACTTGAGAGCATTGGAATATTACCAGAGGATGTCAGCGTAGCCAAACTCAATGCTTCAATCCTGGAAGAGCTTCAGAGAAAACTCTTATTTGTCGACGGTCGCTCTGAGGTTGCCCTCCCATGGAAAGAAGATAGCGGAAAACTTGAAAGTAATCGAGCGGAAGCTTTAAAGAGATTGTTGTCACTTGGAAAGAAAATGAAGCGTAACCGTGATTTCGCAGTGGAATATGAGTCGACCATAAGCAATTATATGAACAAAGCTGAAGACTATTGGATTAAGGTAGTGCAAGAAGAAGTATACTGGGAAGAGATTGACGAACTCGAGAAAGAGCAATTGTTAAATCAACGGTCGAGTGTGAAGACGCTCCAGCCTTTTCTGGATGCGGAAAGGCGACTGCATATAAGAGGCAAGCTACAGTTAACTCATGGAAACAGAAACAGTAAAGCATCCTGTTCTCTTGTCTCCGCATCATGACTTCACTAAGCTTCTGGTCCGTGACTGTCATAGGCGCGTTCTTCATGTAGGTGTACAAGACGCACTTACTGAAGTTAGAGAGAACTTTTGGATACCTTGTGGCAGACGGGTCGTGAAGAAAGTTATTGGTGGATGCAACACATGTGCGAGGTACAGAGCCAAGCTAGCGAGCGCCCCTGCGTCACCCTTACCACGAGAAAGAGTGTGTCGCGCCGATCCTTTCCAGACTGTGGGAATAGATTTTGCCGGTACGCTGTACGTGAAAACAAACAATTCATCTTCAAAGAGTTATATAGCTCCATTCACGTGCTCTGTCACGAGAGCTATACACTTAGAACTGATCTCCAGTGTATCAGCCGACAGCTTCGTGCTAACCTTTCGAAGCTTCACCTCACGTCGTGGATTACCTGGTGTTATTTATACGGACAACGCACAAACCTTCAAGAAGACTTCAAAGGAAATCACTTCTTTGTCGAGTGCATTATTCAATGTCCAATTTCAAGAATATTGCTCTCAAAGAAAGCTCGAATGAAGGACGCCACATCTTTCCCCAAATAGTCAAGGCCTTCAGCAAGTGTCCACCCCCCCCTTTTACCTCGAGAAAAATTCCTCGCTACGAGCCTGCCCACGATATACCCATAACTACTCAATATGCACAAAGAAGTCGGTCTAACTCGCAACGATTGACTCAAATCAGTGAAGAAAACGCGTGACAGACCACTACTCGCCTACTGCCTCGCATGAAATCGGCTCCCGGAATGAGTGGGATCTGCCGCACTTTTTATGGCACGAGCACCGAGTGAGGCTCTTGTTTCTCTTATAAGCATATCCGGTCGAGCACTTGCTTCTGGTTTTCCGAACATTAAAAAAAAAAAAGGCGCGTAAAAAATAAACCTGGCACGAAATCGATGGTTCTGGTTCATGTTAAGAGTTATATCGGAGACAGATATTATTTCGGAGCATAAGTTTACTTAAGGTAAGGGCCAATTAACTGCCAGGATAATTATCGACAATTAATTGAATCAGTTCATTGAAAGAGCAGACGGTTGTCTTGTGAGCCGCTTGTGATCGTTGCGGCACATGGTGGAGCAGAGCTCAACCACAAGCTTATTTTTAAGTGGCCTCCGAGATCGCCTCGGCAGTTAACCCTTGTGCACAGGAACGCCGACGTGCGAGTGCCACTACCAGACACCTCCAATTCTTGAATTTCTCTCTTGCGTTTGCATTTTCCCTTCTTCAAGACGTTGTGCACTGGGCTATCACAGAGTGAGTGAGTGAGTGAGTGAGTGAGTGAGTGAGTGAGTGAGTGAGTGAGTGAGTGAGTGAGTGAGTGAGTGAGTGAGTGAGTGAGTGAGTGCAAATGAATGTCCGAGAATTTGAAGGTAAATGAATGTATTGTGTGTGTGCAGGTACGGTACACCTTGGGACCTGAAGCAGCTCCGGCTTCAAAGAGCGCGGAGGCAAAAACCTAAACGAAGAAAGAAAGAACGCCCCAATTTCTTTGACGTGCCAGGAAACAGGCGGCAAACCTTGCGAATTCAAACGGAGCGAAGGTCGCAATCCCTCTCACAGGTTTCAGCTGACAGCCCGAACGACTTCGCTGGGATTGTTGCTCAGTCAGCTCAGTCAAAGCTACTCAGTCAGCTCAAATGACCCGAAAGTGCTGACCGCCTTTGACAACTGACGCATTCTTTTGATGGAGGGCCTCTCCGAAATGTTCGCAATTTCTTTCCTGCATTCGCTGTGTTTCCAACTGCGTGGAGCCAGTTTTTATGTTCTTTTCCGATACAGGTTGTTTCATATTTCCTTACAAGTCGCTTGTGTGAGCGTGTGAATGTACTTGTCTGCCGTAGTGCTTTGAAAAAATACGCATAATAATGGTTTATAAAAAATTAAGGCAGCTTCGCATTAGTGATGCGAAGCCTGGAGGAATTGCGGAGCTTGTCGGCCTGCCTTGTTTCTCTTTATTTCTCTTTTTCTTTCTTCTCTTTCTTTCTTTCTCTTTTTCTCTGTTCTTTCTATCCCTTTTTGTCCCTGTTTATTTTTATATCTTTCTTTCTCTCTATTTATTTATTTCTCTTTCTCGCTCTTTCTTCCCTTCATTCGCTTCCTCTTTCTTTCGATATCTTTTTCCCTCCCTTTCTCTCTATCTCTTCCTTGATTATATCTCTTTCTCTCTTTCTTTCTCTTCCTGTCTCACTCCCTTTTTTTCTTCTCTCTCGGTCTATTTCTTTCTCTGTCTTCTTTCGTTTTCTGTCTGTATTTCCTTTCTTATTGAGAGTACTTCCCTTTCTTACTGAGGTGGCTGGGCCGCAGAGGGCTGCAGCCGCGCGAAGTGTTCACGTGATCAGTAATGCGTAGTCCCAAACAAGTCTTGGCCGGAACATGTCACCGTGACTAGCTTTACATGGTTTTGCCTCTTGTTATAATCTACTATGCTAGGAGCTGCTTGGCACATTCCAACTTTTTGTATACGTTCTGCTCGGTATAACGAAAAGCTTGACAGCTCCGCTGCAAAATCTTGGTATAATGTGATTCCGTAGCGACACCTTCTCTTTATTTATTTATTTATTTATTTATTTATTTACTTATTTGTTTATTTATTTATTTCTTTATTTATGGTGCCCTCAAGGCCCGAGGGCATCGCAGAGGAGAGTGGGAAATGGGAAATGAGGTACAATAGTTAGGTAGCAATGAAATAAAGGTAAGATAAGATTACAGCAGTGTAGCTTGATTACAGTGCACCCCTGTTCTTGAACCGTTTCCAGCAGGTTGATTCCCATTGATAACGCGTGAGGTACTTCGCTCTGACCACTGACGAAGCGCGGAAATAAATGTGAAATAAAAGTTTTTATTAAATTATAAGGTTTTTCTCGTCAAAATCATGGTACGATTATGAAGAATGCCGTATTGAAGAGTCAATAAAACTTGCTGCTGTGCGAGTTGGTTCATATTTGCAAGGAAAAGGTGGTCGCACACAAACTACACAAAGACACAGAGGACACGGACAATTGCGCTCGTCCCTGCTTTCTGTGTCCTTGTGTAGTTTGTGCGCAACCATTTTTTTCCTTGCACGTCTTGAAGGCCTCTTGAATAATTTTACCCTCCTTAGGTTCCTTAGCGTGCACATTAATCTAAGTACACGGGTGTTTGTTCATTTCGGGCTCATCGAAAGGCATGCCGTTGCGGTTGGAAATCGAAGCACCACAACGCCATAGTCATCAATCCACGACGGTGGATACCAAGAAATGGCATCTGTACAAAACTGTAGCTCAGTAATTATAATGAAAGCGAACACGTTGAATATATCGTTCAAGTAGACATCCGTACAAACTTACAGAGTAACTTGAATAAAACTGGTAGCGCAAAGAAACGGGACACAAGAAGTAACACGGAGACACACACACAGCGCTACACTTCCAACAATTGATTTATTTTCCGTACACCACATGATTCTTATACACTTTTTTGCACACAGATGCACTAACCCGTGTACGAGCACAAAGGGTTCTTCGTCAGCAAAATTTTTTTCTTCTCTTCTCATTTGAGCCACTAATCATGCATAAGAAGGATATCGCACAAGAAAAAAACACACAATTCATTTACCGCGCTCATCAGTTCATGCGCAGGTATTGTAATTCCTTCCTTGAGAGCGCAATCGACGGAGTGCTAACACATGTACTACCAGCCCTATCTATCCATTCAGCTTCTAAAATTAAGCGTGTCACTTCACACCCACTCCTACCTAAGATGGCGACATCTTGGAAGCACGGTTTACACTTGCATATCTTGCAATGCAGCGATAGGAACCCATCTGGCGGTATCTTGTTCACTTTGTTGTTATGCTCACGCAGCCTGTCGTTTATACACCTGCCCGTCTGACCTATGTAACTCTTTCCACAACTTAACGGAATCCGGTATACGATGCCCGTGCAGCAATCCACGTATCTGTTGTGGTGCTGTTTTGCACATTTAGGTTTCGTCGCTCTATTTGGATTAGTTTTCTGGCATAGGCTACCTAGTTTATTCGGCGCCGAAAACACCACGTTGATGTCTGGTCGCTGTGCTATTTTCTTTAGGTTTTGAGAGACACAATGAATCTAAAACGCCTCCCCAACCTTTCCTTCCACCCGACCATCGTTTCGACTATGTTCATCTAGAAATTGTGGGCCCTCTACCAGTGTCTCAGGGGTACCGTTATAAACTGACCATGGTCGATCGTTTCACACGCTGGCCAGACAGAGGCTGTTCCCATTCAAGATATCATCGCCGAGAATTTTCCTCGCGCTTTCATTTCTACATGGGCATCTCGTTTTGGCTGTCCTGGCACCTTGACAACAAACGGTGGACGTCAATTCGAGTCCTCGATGTTTACTTGCCTTAATCGCATCCTCGGAGCCAGACATTGTCGTACCACTGCTAATCATCGCTGCGCCAACGGCATGGTGGAACGCCTTCACCGACAACTGAAGACCGCCCTGACCCCCCGCCTCAATAGAGCCACCTCAGTTGATGCCTTCCCACTGGTGCGCCTAGGTTAACGGGCTGTCATCCGGGCACATTTACAGTGGTGAGCAGCAGAGCTGGTGTATGGCAAGTTCTCTGCGCCTCCCTGGAGGCTTCTTCACGTCAACGCAGCTACCAGACCAGCCACAAAAATTCCTACAACGCCTCCTCGACTGTGTTCAAGACCTCCGGCCCACTCCACCCCGACCTTCCGAACACAAGACAATCTTTGTCCACCCTGATCGGGCCACTTCAAAACATGTTTTCGTGCGCCACGACGCGGTCAGACCACCTTTAACACCAGACTACGACGGACCATTTCGCGTCCATACCCCCCCTCCCCCCCCCCTTGAACTGCCACTCTTCTACAAAACGGGGCTAAGAGACAGTCAACTTGGACAGACTTAAGCCGGCGTACCTGGAGACCACCATAGAAAGCCTCTCATCTACGCCTGACCTTCCTTTGAACTGCCAGAAACGGCGTCATGTCACATTTCGACTTCCAGTCTACACGGAGGGCACTGCAGCGCCCTCGTTCGCGCGGTGCGCAAACCGGAGAGCAAGCGACTGCAAGAGAAGAAAATAAAGAAGGCGCTTGGCTGGGGCACGTGAAGTCACGGCTTACGTTCCTTGCTGGCGTCGATTACGGTTCGGTCATCTCTTTCCTTTGCTCCTGTGACATAAGCCTACACTTCCTTCCTTTGGCTGCGCATGGCTTGGCGTGGCTTGCTTCCTTGTATTAGCTTGGCTTGGTTTGCTTCCATTGTCTTGGCTTAGCTTCCTTCTTTGTTTTGGCTTGGCTTGCTTGCTATGGCTAGGATTGGCTTGGTTTGCCTGCTTGCCTTGGCTAAGCTTCGCTTAGCTTGCTTCCTTTGGCTTGGCATGGCTAACGTGCTATGCCTAGGCGTGGCCTGGCTTGCTTGCTTCATTTGGCTTGGCTTGGCTTGCTTCTTTGTATTGTATTGGCTTGGCATGCTTGCTTTGGCTAGGCATGACATGACTTAGCTTCCTTGCTAGGGCTAGGCTTGGATTGGCTTGCTTCCTTTGGCTGGGCTTGGCTTGGCTTGGCTTGGCCTGCTTCCTTTGGCTGGGCTTGGCTTGCTTCCTTGTATTGGCTTGGCTTGGCTTGGCCTGCTTCCTTTGGCTGGGTTTGGCTTGGCTTGCTACCTTGTATTGTCCTGGCTTGGCTTGCTCCTTTTCGCTGGGCTTGGCTTGTCTTGCTTACTATGGCTAGGGCTTGGCTTGGCTTGCCTCCCTTGACTGAGCTTGGCTTGGCTTGCATCCTTCTTTTCACTTCGCTTGGCTTGCTTACTATGGCTAGGCTTGCCATGGCATGCTTCCTTTGGCTGGGCTTAGTTTGGCTTGCTTCCTTGTATTGGCTTGGCTTGGCTTGCTTACTATGGTTAGGCATGGCTTGGCTTGCTTCCTTTGACTGGGCTTGGCTTGGCTTGCTTCCTTCCATTAGCTTGCCCTGTGTGTTTCCTTTGTGTGGTGTCCGTTCTTTGCGCTGTTAAGTAGGATTGGCTTGCATACTATGGATAGGTTTGGCTTGGCTTGGCTAACTTCCTTTGGCAGGGCTTGGCTTGGCTTGCTTCCTTTGGCTGGGCTTAGCTCGGCTTGCTTCGTTGTATTGGCTTGGCTTGGCTTTCTTCGTTTGACTGGGCTTGGCTTGGTTTGCTTCCTTGTACTGGCATGGGTTCGTTTTCTTCCTTGTATTGGTTTGGCTTGACTTGCTTACTATGGCTAGGCTTGGCTTGCTCCCTTTGGCAGCGCTTGGCTTGGCTTGCTTCTTTGTATTGGATTGGCTTAGCTTGCTTACAATGGCTAGGCTTGGCTTGGCTGGCTTCCTTTGGCAGGGCTTGGCTTGGCTTGCTTCTTTGTATTGGCTTGGCTTGGCTTGCTTACTATGGCTTGGCTTGGCTTAGCTAGCTTCCTTTGGCAGGGCTTGGCTTGGTTTGCTTCCTTGTATTGTCTTGGCTTGGCTGGCTTACTATGGCTAGGCTTGGCTTGCTCCCTTTGGCAGGGCTTCGCTTGGCTTGCTTCCTTGTATTGGCTTGGCTTGCTTACTATGGCAAGGCTTGGCTTGGCTGGCTTCCTTTGGCAGGGCTTGGCTTGGCTTGCTTCTTTGTATTGGCTTGGCTTGGCTTCGTTTGCTTCCTTGTATTGGCTTGGCTTGGCTTGCTTACTATGGCTTGGCTTGGCTTGCTTCCTATTGGCTTGGCTTGGCTTGCTTTCTATGGCTAGGCTTGGCTTGGCTGGCTTCCTATGGCAGGGCTTGGCTTGGCTTGCTTCTTTGTATTGGCTTGGCTTGGCTTGGCATGCTTACTATGGCTAGGCTTGGCTTGCTCCCCTTGGCAGGGCTTCGCTTGGCTTGCTTCCTTGTATTGGCTTGGCTTGCTTACTATGGCAAGGCTTGGCTTGGCTGGCTTCCTTTGGCAGGGCTTGGCTTGGCTTGCTTCTTTGTATTGGCTTGGCTTGGCTTCGTTTGCTTCCTTGTATTGGCTTGGCTTGGCTTGCTTACTATGGCTTGGCTTGGCTTAGCTAGCTTCCTTTGGCAGGGCTTGGCTTGGTTTGCTTCCTTGTATTGTCTTGGCTTGGCTGGCTTACTATGGCTAGGCTTGGCTTGGCTTGCTTCCTTTGACTGGGCTTGGCTTGATTTGCTTCCTTGTATTGGCTTGGCTTGGCTTCGTTTGCTTCCTTGTATTGGCTTGGCTTGGCTTGCTTACTATGGCTTGGCTTGGCTTGCTTCCTATTGGCTTGGCTTGGCTTGCTTTCTATGGCTAGGCTTGGCTTGTCTGGCTTCCTATGGCAGGGCTTGGCCTGGCTTGCTTCTTTGTATTGGCTTGGCTTGGCTTCGTTTGCTTCCTTGTATTGGCTTGGCTTGGCTTGCTTACTATGGCTAGGCTTGGCTTGCTCCCTTTGGCAGGGCTTGGCTTGGCTTGCTTCCTTGTATTGGCTTGGCTTGCTTCCTATGGGTATGGTGCACTGGAATGGGGTAGTGGGCCGTCTGGCGCCTGAGACGTGGCTCTTTTTGCCATGACGGCCTCGTCAACAGAGCACACCGTTCTACGGTGGTGCCACCACTCGCTGGAGCTTGGAGCCATTCTACGACAGTGGATAATATACGGCCTCCGAGATGGGCTCGGCTTTCACGGAGGCCTTGTTTAAACTTACACGAATTGGTGCACGAGTGATTCGCCTATCTTCGCTGACACTTCGTTTCTGCAGCGTTCTCTTGTGTTGTTGGCAGTGGTGAATCTTCGAGACTATGCGACAGAAAGAAGCGGTAGCCAGGGGAGCACCGTTGAGAATCTTGCGGACATCAGATACACATTAGCTGACGATCGAAAAACACCCGCATCTTTCAGCAATGGTTTTTCGCTCTTACCATCTGCAGAGTTCATTTATTAATTTCAGCTAGTAAATGTTTCCTTTTATCGCATTATGCAAACACAAGGCTTACATGAGCAAAAAACGAAATTTTTTACCGTCTGCATTATGTGCAGACGACGCTCAGTACAAGCATTTAAAGCAGACGATTAGAAATGTAGTGCCGCGCACGTACGTTGACTGTTTCGTTTCCTGAAGTTACTCAGCGTGTGAAGAACTTTGAAGCCGTTATGTTACCCCGCATTTTGAGCTCTTCTTTCACGTACGAAGCGACAAAATGTGGCCTTCATGTCAAGTAAGTGTACTTGTTCTCTTCCACAATCGCACTCTGTGTAGGGGGGCACGTTTAAGACTTTTCATATTTGTCGGCGGTTAGTCACCTAATGGTATGAAACTTAGAAACAAACAAAACTGTGCGAAAAGATTATGTTTATCTGCCTTAACCAGCACTAGGCCCCGCATTACAAATTCAAAATTCGCGCCATGAGCACACCGTTCGATCGCAGCGCCCTACTGGTGGCGTCATCGCAAAAGCGACCACCACTGTCCCATTGGTTTGCTCTGAAGACGGCCCACTATCCCATTCTAGTACACCATACTATGGGCGTGGCTTGGCTGCTTCCTATTGGCTTGGCTTGGCTTGCTTTCTATGGCCAGACTTGGCTTGGCTGGCTTCCTATGGGAGGGCTTGGCTTGCTTCTTTGTATTGGCTTGGCTTGGCTTCGTTTGCTTCCTTGTATTGGCTTGGCTTGCTTACTATGGCTAGGCTTGGCTTGCTCCCTTTGGCAGGGCTTGGCTTGGCTTGCTTCCTTGTATTGGCTTGGCTTGCTTACTATGGCAAGGCTTGGCTTGGCTGGCTTCCTTTGGCAGGGCTTGGCTTGGCTTGCTTCTTTGTATTGGCTTGGCTTCGTTTGCTTCCTTGTATTGGCTTGGCTTGGCTTCGTTTGCTTCCTTGTATTGACTCGGCTTGGCTTGCTTACTATGGCCTGGCTTGGCTTAGCTAGCTTCCTTTGACTGGGCTTGGCTTGGCTTCATTTGCTTCCTTTTGTATTGGCTTGGCTTGGCTTGCTTACTATGGCTTGGCTTGGCTTGGCTTGCTTCCTATGGGCTTGGCTTGGCTTGCTTTCTATGGCAAGGCTTGGCTTGGCTGGCTTCCTTTGGCAGGGATTGGCTTGCTTCTTTGTATTGGCTTGGCTTGGCTTGGCTTGCTTACTATGGCGTGGCTTGGCTAGCTTCCTTTGGCAGGGCTTGGCTTCGTTTGCTTCCTTGTATTGTCTTGGCTTGGCTGGCTTACTATGGCTAGGCTTGGCTTGGCTTGGCTTGCTTCCTTGTATTGGCTTGGCTTGGCTTCGTTTGCTTCCTTGTATTGGCTTGGCTTGGCTTGGTTACTGTGGCTTGGCTTGGCTTCGTTTGCTTCCTTCTATTGGCTTGGCTTGGCATGCTTACTAAGGCTTGGCTTGGCTTGGCTTGCTTCCTTGTATTCGCTTGGCTTGGCTTGCTTTCTTGTATTCGCTTGGCTTGGCTTGCTTACTATGGCTTGGCGTGCTATATATTGGCTTGGCTTGGATGCTTTCTATGGCTAGGCTTGGCTTGGCTGGCTTCCTTTGGCAGGGCCTGGCTTGCTTCTTTGTATTGGCTTGGCTTGGCTTCGTTTGCTTCCTTGTATTGGCTTGGCTTGCTTACTATGGCTTGGCTTGGCTTGGCTAGCTTCATTTGACTGGGCTTGGCTTGGCTTGCTTCCTTGTATTGTCTCGGCTTGGCTGGCTTACTATGGCTAGGCTTGGCTTGGCTTGCTTCCTTTGACTGGGCTTGGCTTGGGGTGCTTCCTTGTATTGGCTTGGCTTCGTTTGCTTCCTTGTATTGGCTTGGCTTGCTTACTATGGCCTGGCTTGGCTTGCTTCGTATTGGCTTGGCTTGACTTCCTTACTATGGCTAGGCTTGGCTTGGTCCCTTTGGCAGGGCTTAGCTTGCTTCCTTGTATTGGCTTGGCTTGCTTACTATGGCTAGGCTTGGCTTGGTTTGCTTCCTTGTATTGTCTTGGCTTGGCTTGCTTACTATGGCTAGGCTTGGCTTGGCTTCGTTTGCTTCCTTGTATTGGCTTGGCTTGGCTTGCTTACTATGGCGAGGCTTGGCTTGCTTTCTTGTACTGGCTTGACTTGGCTTGCTTCGTATTGGCTTGGCTTGGCTTGAGTTGCTTACTATGGCGAGGCTTGGCTTGCTTCCTTGTACTGGCTTGGCTTGGCTTGCTTACTATGGTTTGGCTTGGTTTGCTTCCTTGTATTCGCTTGGCTTGGCTTGCTTACGATGGCAAGGCTTGGCTCGGCATACTTCCTTTGATTGGGCTTGGCTTGGCTTGCTTCCTTGTATTGGCTTGGCTTGCTTACTATGGCTTGGCTCGGCTTAGCTTGCTTCCTTTGCTTGGCTTGACTCGGCTTGCATACTATGGCTAGGCTTCGCTTGGCTAGCTTCCTTTGGCAGGGCTTGGATTGGCTTGCTTCCTTATATTGGCTTGGCTTGCTTACTATGGCCAGGCTTGGCTTGCTTCCTTTGGCTGGGCTTAGCTTGGCTTGCCTCCTTTGGCTGGGCTTTGGCTTTCTTTTTTGTATTGGCTTGGATTGCTTGATTGTTTCCTATTTCTTATCTTGCAGTATTACCCATTACACCAACGTACTGCTCGTGCTGCACAAAGACACTGTGGCAACACCTCCCACATACCTGTTGACAGTGGCCACCCAGTATATATAGGCACAGCATTTTGACCTTCCATGTAGTGCCGATGGGACACTTACGTTTCTCGACATTGAACAATTAATATTCACAGCGTTCGCGTGAAATTAAGGTGGGCCTCAAGTCACCATGAATGACACCGACCTTTTAGTTGAAACTCACCCAATCTCAGCTTTTTAATTATCTAATTATTAGCTGGTATTCCATCGGGTGGGCGCACGCGCGTTAGCGGTGCGGATGCACAAGCCCGGAAAGTGTCGCACACAAACCAGGGCCGCTGAATATTTTAGATGCGAAGCATCTTATGCTCGGGGCTCCCGTGTCCGTCCCGCGTCCCGCGTCCCTCGTCCGCCGTCCCCTGTCCCCCCGTCCCGCGTCCGGCCACTTTCATGAAGTAGGGAAGCACCCATTATGCGAACCAGAACACTGTAGTAATATGAAGGCCGTCAACCCTAACACAGTCATCAGAGTCATGGCCGAGAGCACAGAGAGGCTGCTTAGCAATGGCTAGGCAGGTGGTGTCTGTCGCCAAGGTTGACCCCATTCCTTAATCTTGCTTGCATGTGTTTGGAGGGGGCTTAGTCCGTCCCTCCTTCCCGCGTCCCACACCACCACAGCGCATGCACGTCTCCTCCCCCCTCTCTCTCCCACGCTCACCCCCTTTCTCTCCTTTAGGAATCCTCTACTCTACGGAGCGGCCCCCCGCGTCCCACACCCCCCACAGCGCATGCGCGTCCCCTCCCCTATGCTCTCCTACGCTCACCCCCCTTCCTCTACTCTAGGAATCATCTACTCTAAGGACAGGCGCCCACATCCACACAGCGCATGCGCGTCCTCTCCCCCCTCTCTCCTCTAAGAATCCTCTACTCCACGGAGCGGCTCCCGCGTCCCACACCCCCCATAGGGCATGCACGTCCCCTCCCCCCTCTCTCTCCTCTTCTACGCCCCCCCCCCCCGTCCTTTCACCTAGAAATCCTCTACGGAGCGGCGCGCACGACAGGTGGTGTGACAGCTGCATACTCCGCTGGGGGGCGCCACGGTAGTTCCGCGGTATGAAAATGACGGAGCGCGCGCGCCTCATTCTCTCTCCTGTGCAGCGCCGCGATGAGCGCCCGGACCACTGCCATGAAATGAGAGCGGCGACGCTCCTCCCGCTCAAGCTAATTATCTCCCCTTTAGCGGGAGATGGGGAATTTTTTTTTCACTGAGCGGCCGTGCACAAATACAGTAGCAGCACATATTCAGGAACGCCGGTGAAGACCGGCGGCACCGCGGTTGTACCGACTTGTTGCCGGCGGTGGTGCTAGGCCTTTTCGAGGAGCACTGCTATGCGATGAACGACAGCTGGCGATCACAAAATGCATTTCCTGTGCAACTTTCGGCGTCGTTATTTTAGACACAAATGAAAAATATGTGTTTGCTATTCGCCGTTCTTCCGGAGCGATGTGCTCACAACGAACGACACGGCTTGCAGTGCTCCTTTTCCCCGTACTCGTATGCTCACAATGCACCGGCGCCCGCACGTTGGTTCCATCTGCCTCGTATCTGTGCTCTCCTTCACGCTAGATGTTTTACAGCGGTTGCAGCATTGAGCGAAAGACACAATTCGGACACTTT
Source organism: Rhipicephalus appendiculatus (assembly GCA_030522465.1). Classification (NCBI taxonomy): domain Eukaryota; kingdom Metazoa; phylum Arthropoda; class Arachnida; order Ixodida; family Ixodidae; genus Rhipicephalus; species Rhipicephalus appendiculatus. The sequence goes on from JALIZH010032971.1 coordinate 5,001,708, forward strand.
ACTCCAAGAGACATTATTTTCTGTTTTAAAGGTGAACATTTGACAGACTTCTGTCTGGTTGGGAAGCAAATAACATTAGGAAAGGGACACCAACCAACGTATTCAATTAAAGTAATAACATAGTTTTACTTTAAAATGAAAAAACCGACGTTTCGGGTCCAACTCGGGCCCTTCTTCAGGGGTGTGACTGAGGGGCACCAGGGAGCACCGGAGTTTTTAACGCCTTCTTCTCAAGTCGGGGGGTCACGCTTGTTTTCACCGACGTGCCGTAGCTCGTTGTAATACACACTCGGGAACGCACCAGCCGACCGGTTCACGTTTCCTGGTGTTGCCTGAATATACCACGACTCCACAAAAAGCCGCTTGTGGAAACTGGTCTCACAGTCGACGCGGGAGTTGTAAAAGGCGATGCGGTGATCTTTGACCTCGCTGAGCTCTGCCAGCGCGCTCCTTTGTCGGTCAAACTTGCGGACGTCATTCAGGTGCTGTGGCAGCCTCTCTGGAAGGTTTTTCGTCTCGCCCACGCACGACGCGCCACAATCCGCACAAGGGATAGAGTATACGACTCCTTGCGCTTTCTCTTTAGGTGGTCTGTCTTTTGGGCGCGGAAAGAAGCGGCCGAGCGTAGAAGTTGGCTTATGACTTTTATTCCCTGCTTCGAGAGAACACGTGCGAGTGCTTCGCTGGTGCCCTGGACGTAGGGAATGCAGACGCCAGGCCCGTTCCCCCCCCGACCCCTTCAAGAGGGCACTGACCCGTCGCCTCCAAAGCATGCCCGCGTATTTTTTAATTTTTTTTTGTATTAAAAACATGTTTCCATCCCGTGGTCATTTGCGGCATTGGAAAGCAGCACGGAGCTGACGTTTACGTTATAGCGCGCAATATGTGATCTTTTTTGTGATTTGTATTTTCTTTAGTTACTTGAAATTATTTCCAGTGATGATTTTCTATTGCTTTCTGAGTTATTTCATTTCTGAGCTTATCCTAAAGGCTTCTATGCCTAGTGACATCTAAGTTGACAGCTTTGTTTTGTTGATTGCCGGCTTGTATAATTCTTTTTATTTTATGTATTTGTGTTATGATATAAGACGTAGGCGTTGCTTGCTAAAACCGCACACATCTGATGTATCATGTAGAAAAAAAAAGTTACAGTCTCACTGCAAGGGTGAAGCAATGATGCAATAGCAACAAATTGTAATGTTATACGAAGTGAGGCTGGCAGCTGACTCTTTTGGATCGGATCTCATGCAACTCTAGAAAACGCTGGTTAAAGAGAATGCGGCCGCTCCAGGGACACTCTGCACACCACATTCTCTTCGCGTTGAGAGCGCAGCACGTAGAAGGGTACACCGGCTGCCCGCTGTCGGCTGCCGAGATAGGGAGATAACGCGCGCGCCCGCACCGCGGTCGTAAAATCGAAGGCCGCTCGAGGGACCCCCCCCCCCCCCTCGGGTCACGTCTTTTCACGCTCGCGAACGACGGGCGGGGCCGGTTGAACAGTTGGGGGGGATCTTATCGCATGCGCCTCGGAGCGACGGAGATGGGCCGGCTCGTTTGATCGCCGCTTCAGCCGCGTTCACCGCTCCCGCTCGCCCGCTATTACCCGCTGGTAAAACGTACGATGCGCAGGGGGTTCTTATCAATTTGGACTTCATACGCGACATGACGGCGGCGGCGACGGCAATGGCAACGGCGACGGCAACGGCGACGGCAAAAACCCGTCGAGACTGTCCAAATAATTGCTATCGCAATAAAAAAAAAACCGCCAGGCCTGCGCCGGACGCGCAGCACCGTCACAACGAAAGCTGGAAGAGCGTTTCTAGAGCCTTTTTTAAACACTCTTGGGGCAACTACTACAAGCTCACTTGCATGGTACCCACTACGCCATAAATCATCGTAAGTGTTGTGAGTAAGGAAGCGTCCATTATGCCATTATTCGACATACTTCGGAAAAGCGCGGTACCCGCTACACACTTGTAACGCATTATGTGCACTTTGTTGATGCTGTGGCTGACGACGATGAAGAATTATGCCTCAGGTAATGGGTTGGAGCATTGAACGATCCACTCGTTACGCAATTCGCATTGCGTTACGCCTGGTTGTTACTCTACTGTTCTAAAACGCTCTATTACACATGTTAAAACGATGCCTTACCCGACATGAAGCCTGCATAGGGTCATTTTGCAACGCAGTTGCAAGCACCGGCGTAGCTCAGTGGTAGGGTGCTGGGATGCCATGCAAGAGTGCCCGGGTTCCATTCCCATTCTGTCAGGTATATTTTATTTATTTAGTACTTTTTCTTATTTCGTGCGATAGTGCTTACGGACCCCGGCGGCGGCGGCGGCGGACAACTGCGGCGCAATAACAGCCCTTGTTGTGGTCTCATAACTGCTTTCGCTGTAAAATCGTGATATGAACGCCAACTTCCACTTCCGGTGTGCATAGGTGCTACGCCCAAAAAAGCCGTCAATCCCTTAGAGCAATCTTGTATAGTTACACACGTGGATGAAATGAGACAATTATCGCGCCGATAAAAAATTTGGCAGATCCCAAGTACCATGGAAATCGATGTTATGCGAAGCATGCGGAGGCAAGGTGAATGGTTTGTAATTTTCTCATTGAGCGAAACGTTACGAAATGACAAACATATCTACAAATGTTGTACGCACAGACATATGTTGACCAATCGCATGTGTTTCATATTACCAGTTGTTTACAGTTGCGTAACGATGTCAACAGAAACATGGGTATTACCCATGTATTACCCAACAGAAACATGGGTATTACCGATGTCAACAGAAACATGGGTCCCCCCCCGCCCCATCCCTCCTCTCCTACGCTGCCCCCCCTCTCTCGCCTCGCGACGCAGACGCAGGTAGCGTCTGCTAGCGAGTTTCTTGGTTGAAAAAACCAACTGCTCGCGCTGCACAACCGTTCACTGGCCATCCCGTATATATGGCAGTGGATCTTGACCTCCAAGGTGGTGCCGGTGGGAGATTTCTCCGGTGCGTTGTTGAACAATAAAAATTCGCAGCGTGTGCGTTAACTAAAAGCGGACTGCGGGTCTCTGTGTCCAGTCGGAGTCTTCTGTCTCTCATTGCCCATTAGCAGAGATTGGCATGTTCCAGCAGGAAACACCTCTCCATCACTGCGTGCTTTGCGCCTCCCCAGCTTTCTCTCCTGCGCAACGCCGCGATGAGCGCCAGCGTCAACGCCGCCGCCAGTGTAAGCGTTAGCGCCCGCTGCTTCACATCTACACATGGTTCCCTTTAGCGGGAGATGGTGTAATTTTTTCTTAACGCTCTAGCATTTAAATTATTAATGTCTGTCCTCGCCGTTCCTGGGTGGACATAAATTGTCAAACACCTGTGGCGCGTACCCGCAAACCGCGGCCCGTGGTATACGGGTATGTGCCACACTTGTCTGCAGGAAGGGATTTGACAACGTATGCGACAGGATTTTCACGTTATTCATGCCATGACCAGCCAGACATATTCGTCAATACCTCTTACTCTCCCATACAAATTTTGGTCTACCCCCCTGTTAAGGAGGCGATCACGAGAGCACCCAGACGTAGGCGGCTAGGTAGATAGATAGATAGATAGATAGATAGATAGATAGATAGATAGATAGATAGATAGATAGATAGATAGATAGATAGATAGATAGATAGATAGATAGATAGATAGATAGATAGATAGATAGATAGATAGATAGATAGATAGATAGATAGATAGATAGATATGCAAAAGGGCTTACAGTACGCAAAGAAATGCTTCGCATTTAAAAAAAAATTGAGGAAAGTAAAGAAGGAGAAGAGGAGTGTTAAAGGGGTTCGCTGCTATGATTTCCGACACAAAACTCAGCGTCTTTCAATATTAATCTTCCCATTGTCCGACGAGGCTTCGAACAAAAGCTTCAGAGCCGACGCTGCTCCTCTCAGTGAAAAAGACCTCGTTATAGAGTTTGCCGCCTCGCGTCTCCGGTTTTATCCACGTCATTTCCCAGCCCCCTCCGTGTTTTTCATATCCGTTAAGGAACCCATAAACGAGGTCACAATGGCGCAACACGAAGGCTTGCAAAAAAAAAAAAAAAAGAAGAAGAGGAAAAAGGAGACTCCGCCCATTCGCTTTTGTTGCACGCATCGGTCAGACTTCATGAAACGTGAGCGACGTACACCTTACACTCATCGCTGCTTTGCGGACTATGCTGCTTTCTTCTAATTTTTGGCCTTTTCTTTCCTCTCTCTTACGGATGAGCGAGCGTCGGTGCACTTAATATTGTGGGCACTGCTAGTTGTAGTTCGCGCTTGCTCTCCCTGTAAGTGAGATGGAGTCGTCGGGAGTGAGATTTTTCAGAGATTTCCGTCCGAACCCTTGGGTGGTTCTCAGGTATGCTTGTCTTGAGAAAGTATAGGCTGAAAGCGAGGGACACCGAAAATTGTTGTTCCACGGCTCTTTTTGTCTATCGACTCGACCCTCGGAATAGAGCCATATATACAGGGTGTTTCAAGAAATGTGTCCACTATTTTTAAAAAATCAGGAAAATACGGTATTTGCTCGCTGTCTTCCCAATTGCCTTTTCTGTAGCAGCAGGCATCTTAATATGGTTGAACACATGATTTGGCAGAGTAATTAAGACAGTTAAATTAATTAACTTTGTAATTAGAGCAGTTAAGTTGTTAAGTCCATTGGGAGAATTGAAGTCCTTCATGCGAAGAACCCATTTCAGCTTTGAGATTTCGAAAAAGCGGCCTCTAGGAATAATTGCGAAGTAATGAAATTCTCCCAAATTCAGCGGCGAAACCGAAACCGAAACGCGGAAGAGCGCAACTGCCACATTCGTCTGAGACGTCCAGAATGAGTGAACGTCATTATATCAACCATCAACCGACTTCTTGGTGTGAGTGTGTGGGCTGCGCTTGCAGTAGTAGCACGCATGACGCACATACGTTAACGAACGGGAAAGAACTGCACCTCTGTAACCGTGGTCTTGAACAGTGGCGTCATTCTAGTCGTCTCCTTGTTGCGCTCATCGGTGCTTGGGTTTCGGTTTCCCTATTGAATTTGCCTGAATTTCATTACGCCACAATAATTAATAGAGGCCGCTTTTTCGAAATCTCAAAGCTGAAATGGGTTCTTCTCATGAAAGACTTCAATACTCCCCTTAAATTTAACCACCTTAACACTGCTAATTAAAAAGATAATTAATTTAACTTTCTTAATTAGGGTCCCAAATCATGTCTTCAACCATCTTAAGACGCCTGCCGCTACAGAAAAAGCAATTGTGAATACAGCGAGCAAATACCGCATTTTGGTGATTTTTTAAAAATAGTGGACACATTTCTTGAAACACCCTGTATATGCAGCTTCGCTGCAATAAAGCTGTGCGCACACGCACCCCTCAGACAACTGCCAAAAGAGATTTTGCGCACGTCAGCTCCGATGTTTACCCACCTACACACAGTGGAATGGCCCTGAGATTTTTTTTACGCTATACCGCGCTACGCGGTATATATCCCTTTATGCCGATTTTCTACAGCGCTATACTAACTGCGCTCTATTCTAGTACATGCCCACATTGCGAGCAATGCGAAATTCTCTACCACATGGCATGGGCATGCGCTTACACACCACAAATCACACCTATTCCACATTCCATCATACGGCTGTAGGAGGCAGCGCAGCTTAACTAGAACTCGGCGAGCCAGCTCGAACCATTACTGAGCGAGAAGTGGAATCAAGGCCGCTGGACTTGTGGATGGAGGGGGCCATCAAGTGCAAAGCGGGGAATCTGGCCACGCTACCTTCACTAGCGTGAAGTTCATCTCTCTCTCTCTACGTGGTGTGCCTGCTGTCGTTTTATTCGCGAGAGATCCTCATGCGTGCGTGATTGACAGGTAGCGTCGCATGCCAGCGCATGCGCAGATAAGTTCTATGTCTACTTTCTTTTCCGCCGCAGAGCTCACCTTTTTCAGTTGTTGTCGGCGTTTGTGTTGTCCTCATCTCTTCTCTTGTGTCCGTGTCTGCACGCCTGGCTTCTTTTATCATGAATCCGTACCAACTAGATCAACTTTCTGTCGTTCGATCGCAATAGAGCGAAAAGCGACGGATTGGCGAAAACGGAATGACAACGAACGCGTGTTGGCGTTGGAGATCATGTTTGCGCTTTCTTATAGTCCATCTCTTGGCGCCCCAGGTTTGCGTTACATACGGTGCTGGATTGCACTGCGTCCGGTACCCACCGATCGTGCAAGACAGCTCGTTACACAAACTGAAATCCGTTCCGATATTGACTGACAGAGCGGTGGATAGCGTCCAGCAGCAGCCACACCAAAGGCAACTGAGTTCTGTCGTCTCTTGAGCCAACGTACGTTCTTGGCCCTTGGACAAACACTTCATACGAATTTCTAGCAACGAAGGCACCTGTAACCTTCCTCAGACGTCTCATTGAGATACTTTGTCGAGTTTCGTGATGTGTTGTGTATCTTGTGTGTCTGTCGTGCACTGAGCGTATGATTTCGTATCTTGTCGTAGCGTCTGAAGTAGACATGTCGCAAAAGGAAACCTCTCCAGCATTCGTTGAAGAACCCCTGTCCGCTCTCTCTACCTTTGAACCGCTCTCTTTAGAAGAAAAGTTTCGAACCGGCATGAATAAAACTCGGGTCAGAAGTACATCTTTTATTCAAATGGTGTAAAAGCGGTGAAAGAGTAATATTCAAGACACGAAAGATTGAGAAAAAAAAATGTCCGGCTTGCATTAATACGAGTCATTGTTCTGATACTGGGGTGCAAGCACACGCTATGATGTCTAAAACTGCGAAACGTAGTTCGCCATTTGACATTGCTGCGCGATGAAGACGAGTTGAACCAGTTTGTTGGCGCGTACGGTAACTTGACTCAATAACGCCTTGCAGTGGTCGGCCTTATTACTTTGCTTTTTACACGCATGATCACATTCCTTTCTACGCGTACGCGTAGAAACGGTTCTTCGGCGTTATTTAGTAAAGGGGCAAAGACTTGCGTGCCAGAAAGCGTCAGACACTCAAGAGACTGCGTCAAAATGCGCAGAGTTATCACCAAGGGGGGGCTAGCGCAGCAGCAACAGCAGCAGCAACAACAACAGGTAGAAGAAGAAGCAACCAAACCTAAAGTCGAAGGAAGAAGATTAGGTAGAGAGAGTATGAGCCAGTTTCGCTAGGCGACAAAACAAAACAAACGAAGGACTGAACAAAGAAGTAGGTGCGATATAGAACACTGCGCACCAGCACATGACGGCGAATTTCTTCCGGTTTTCTCCTTTGGTACCGAGTGACACTCTTCCTGCTTCCATATCTTCAGACCCAGGGTTACGCAATAAAAAAAAAGGAGAACTTAGAAGCCAAGTACAAAGCATGGCTGCAAAAAAAAAAAAAAAAGAGAGAGAGAGAGAGAGGGGGGGGGGGATGGTGCTATGAGCGAGTCGATAAACGTTTCATCCCATTTAAAAAGGCATCAAGCGGGATGAGGTCCAAATCGCCCGAAAATGTAGATGACGAACATAACAGAAGAGTCGAGCGGCAATTTAAAATTTGCCTCAGAGGGAAAGCCCTCTCCGGTGACGAAATTGACATCGAAACGTTGCTCGAGCTTCCCCGCTTCCCCAATTTTTATTTATTTCTTGCATCTGAACACTTCTCGAATTTTTGAGGCTGCCTCCGTTGGCTTCGTCATACGTGTCGTTCTACGGTCTCTTGCTGGAGTTCCTAACTGCCTCATTTCCTCACTTCTCGCACTACCTCGGCTTTTGTTTCCTTCTATGCGCCTTTTTTTTATTCCTTGGTCGAAGAGTACGGTGGTGGTTCTGCACTCTGTCGCGTAAGTCCGCGACCTCTTCACAGATATGTTCTGTGGTCTAATTTCCCCCTAGTAGCACGCAATGCTGCCTCAACGTTGAAGTCACTTTCTCAATGTTGCGGCAACTTTGGTGTCAACATTTCGTGCTACTAGGGTCTACAGTCTCTATTCAGACCCATCTGAAGCAAGAGAGAGAGAGAAAGAGAGAGCAAGGAGGTGAACTCCTCTAAAAGTACGCGGACGACAAGTGGCCCAATCGAAATGGACAAGTTAAGTACTCTTCCTGATAGAGATGTTTCATAATAAGCTATCTAAACCAGACAGAAAGACAGGAAGTGTAGAATAAGACGGAGGCTGGAAGTTACGAGTAGTCGTTGAGCAAGGAATGGTGCTGGAGCCAATTTTAGGAAGAAATACTCAAGCAATGAACACAAGTGCACTTGAGCTCTAAGCTGTGAACGTGCTTACAGCACGGCTGATCTCTTCTTGTCAAAGAGATTAAAGTGTCAGGCCGATCCTGAATTATAACAATACCATAAAGCCGCAATCATCTGAAGGATGGATGGATGGAATGGATGGATGGATGGATGGATGGATGGATGGATGGATGGATGGATGGATGGATGGATGGATGGATGGATGGATGGATGGATGGATGGATGGATGGATGGATGGATCAATGAAAAAAACGCCAGGCCTGCGCGGAAAGCGCAGCACAGTCACAGCGAAAGCTTGAAGAGTGCCATTTCTAGAACCCCTGCAAACTCTCATGGAGCAAGTACGCTTGCAAGGCACCCACTACTCCATTAATTGATTCGGTGGCTGATGATGATGAATAATTATGGCTGAGCCCTTTGTAATGGGTTGGAAGCATTCAACGACCCACTCATTACGCAATTCATATTGTGTGACGCCAGGTTACACAATTCGCATTCTGTGATGCCTGGTTGGTACTTTTACTCTTATACCACGCTACATTGCGTAAGTTAACGCGGTTCCTTCCCGACATAAAGCTTGTATAGGGCTTTTGTGCGCAGGAGGTTCGAGCGCCGGAAGTGGTGTGGACATGACCTGTCCATGTTTGCTCGTGCAACAGTATGCAACTTATTCCTTGTTGCAAAATTGTGTTACGTCCTCCAAGTGTTGTGCCTCGTGTAAATGTGCAAAAGTTGCACAGAGTTTTCACGGTTTACGTGTGGGGTCAACTTGGGAACGAACAAGACGTACAGATCTCTTTCGATCGGTCAAAAGTAGTGGTCTACGCTTATACCACTGATTCCTAAAACAAATAGTGAGCAGGTTTGTATTTTTCAGAAATCAAACCAAAGACTTTCTGAGAGTAATAATACAATTAAGATTGCGCGAGTCTCTACCCGGTTTTATAGTATCAACTAACGCTATGTCTAGACAAAGGGTTCGTGGTTTCCTCCATAAAGTTGTGTCTTCTTTTGACGTCCTGTATGCACGGTTTTCATTAGAATATTTGAGTGGAGCTACACGCAAAAAATTATATAAAGATCTTATAGAGGTTATGTTACCTGTACCATTGTATCGAGCAGTCTATGAAACCGGGTCCGAAGGGAATGTCCTAAAGAGGGTAAAGAAGATGCCAGTAAGGGCGTCAGCAAAGTCATTTTTCTTTCAACTTCACAGCAACACACTTCCTGTCAAGCCTTGACTAGAGCAAAAAGGACTCTTCGTGCCCTGGAGTATAAATTGTATATTATGCAACAAACCAGAAACGATAGAGCACATATTTTCAGACTGTTGGGATGCAGTATTTTTATGGGACATTCTACAACGGACTTTAAAAAAAAACTTCCCCATCTCCCGCTAAAGGGAACCATGTGTGGATGCGAAGCAGGGGGGAGATAATTAGCTTGAGCGGGAGGAACATCGCCGCTCTCATTTCACGGCAGCGGTCCGGGCGCTCATCGCGGCGCTGCACAGGAGAGAGAATGAGGCGCGCGCGCTCCGTCATTTTCATACCGCGGAACTACCGTGGCGCCCCCCCAGCGGAGTATGCAGCTGTCACACCACCTGTCGTGCGCGCCGCTCCGTAGAGGATTCCTAGAGGAAAGGACGGGGGGGGGGACTGTAGGAGAGAGAGAGGGGGGAAGGGACGCGCATGCGCTGTGGTGGTGTGGGACGCGGGAAGGAGAGACGGACTAAGCCCCCTCCAAACACATGCAAGCAAGATCAAGGAATGGGGTCAACCTGGGCGACAGACACCACCTGCCTAGCCATTGCTAAGCAGCCTCTCTGTGCTCTCGGCCAGGACTCTGATAGACTGTGGTAGTGGTTGACGGCCTTCATATTACTACAGTGTTCTGGTTCGCATAATGGGTGCTTCCCTACTTCATGAAAGTGGCCGGACGCGGGACGCGGGAAGGGGGGACGCGGGACGGGGGGACGCGGGAGGGACGGACAGAGCCCCGAGCATAAGATGCTTCGCATCTAAAAAAGACTTACCGATTACTTCCTATGGTATTCGCTTCCTTCCTACTGATACAGCAGATTTCCCCTATGACATGATTATGTTGATATGAAGGCACAGCATATGGAAAACGAGAACGGTGGTACAAAATGCTGACCCAGAGGCTCGTTCGGCTAGAGAGTATTTTATTGAATATACAGTATATTATATGAGAAATGTATCGCTTTCAGGAAGAACCACCAATATGGATGTCTATGTTAGATGACCTGGTTTCATTGAAGCAGTTTTGAATCTTCGACAGGTTGACCTTCCTAAATAGTACCACCAATGTTATGCGTGTTTATTTTTTCTCGTATTTTATGTGTTGAATATGTATGTTTGTGACATGACATCGTAAACTATAGGTAATAAAGAAAAAAATCACAGCATATCCACGGAGTGAATGATGATGAGTGGGCGAAGCTCTGGAGGTTCATCGGTAAACCGTGAATCTTCCGTGAATTTTCGTCCAGTACATCATCAAAGACGTGACAAACACTGTGTGTATATATACAAGAAATTTTATTTATTCGTAAATGGTAGCTAGACGTGGCTTCCGGTCCCCCTTCATTATAACGGCTTTATGGTCGGTGAAGTGGAGGGATAGGGGTTCTTATATGGCTCCGTAGAGGATTCCTAGAGGGGAGAGAGGGGGGTGAGCGTAGAGGAGAGGACGCACATCTGCTGTGGGGATGTCGAACGCGGACGCCGCTCCGTAGAGTAGAGGATTCCTAGAGGAGAGAAGGGGGGTGAGCGTAGGAGAGGAGAGAGAGGGGACGCGCACGCCGCTCCGTACAGTAGAGGATTCCTAGAGGAGAGAAAGGGGGGTGAGCGTTGGAGAGGAGAGAGAGGGGGGAGGGGACACGCATGCTCTGGAGGGCTGTAGGACGCGGGCGCCGCTCCGTACAGTAGATGATTGCTAGAGGAGAGAAAGGGGGTGAGCGTTGGAGAGGAGAGAGAGGTGGAGGGGACGTGCATGCTCTGGAGGGGTGTACGACGCGGGAGGGAGGGATGGACTAAGCCCCCGCAAGCACATCCAAGCAAGATCAAGGAATGGAGCCAACCTGGGCGACAGACACCACCTGCCTAGCCATTGCTAAGCTGCCCCTCTATGCTCTCGGCCATGACTCTAGTGACTGTAGTGGTGGTGGACGGCCTTATTGTACTACAGTGTTTTGCTTGACATAGATGGCCACACCGCCTGCGGGACGCTCTGCTTCCTCGGTGCACACGATGGGTACTAGAGGTGGTCTGGAACGCGCTTATTTTTCATGGTCATCAGCGTCATCGTCATCATTATCACGAGATACTGCCGGTTACGCCTGACGCAGGACAAGGTTAGACTAAGAGGAGCTTCGCCCCTAAAAAAAATCACAGCGTATCCACGGAGTGAATGATGATGAGTGGGCGAAGCTCCGGAGGTTTATCGGTAAACCGTGAATCTTCCGTGAAATTCGCCCAGTACATCATCAAAGACGTGACAAACTTTATGGTCTTATGGCTTTATGGCTTTATGGTCGGTGAAATGGAGGGAGCGAGGTTCCTGGATGGGTCGTAGTGGAAAGTTTGCAAAGACGAGATCGATGCACGTTCCTCGGATGGTGGTTGGTTGCATGTGGTCAAACGATATGCATGTGAGACCATATCGCGATGCCATGTGTTGTATGGCATCGCGATCGTCATCGTAATCAGCGTCATCAGCGTCATCGTTATGACGCATAGTGGGTGCATTCCATGTGCTGTGCCGTGATGGCCGCGTCATCGTCATCGCACAGGGGTGGCTACGACGACAACGACGCAGGACGACGCCGGACTAGCCTATGCCCTAAGGAGCTTCGCCCCTAAAAACCGGCATGTTGTAGAATACTGGTATGCCACGCAGAAGACCCAGGTTCGAACTCCGTTCCATCCTGGATATTTTTCTTATATAGTTTTTTGTTCTTATTTTGTGCGATAGCAGTTACGGACACCGGCGGCGGCGGCGGCGGACAACTGCGGCACCCTTGTTGTGATCTCAACAGCTTTCGCTGTAAAAATTAGGGCAACTTCGCACTGGTGGTGCCAAGACTGAAGGGCCAACGGAGCTGGGCGGCCTTCCTTAGCCTGCCCGCCAATCCTAGCCTAGAGATGGCCACCTAAGCCTAGAAATAGCCACATGAGCATAGAGAGGAGCCATTAAGCCTCGGAAAGCGAAGCCTAGTTAAGCCTACAGGAAAGCCAAGTTGAAGCAGTTAACCGCTAGACCACGGTTGCGGGCAAACAAAAGGACTAGACGGGGAGGGTGTTCGTGTGTCATAGTGCGCTAGCACCTTCGACATATGTTCAACTACCAACATATCCAGTTTCAAGCACTAAGGGAGCACTGTTCTACAGTGCGCTCTTAGCGCTTGAAACCATCAAGTTATGTAGTAGGGCTTGCAGACTGGCTTCGAAGGTACGGGAGTGCTTGCGAGAGAAGCTCTACCGGAGGAGCGAGCCGGACTGCATTCATTTTCGTCGTTAGCACAATGTCCTGGGAGTGCTGACGGCCGTGCCACACGTGTGACTTTCTATACGCGAAAACGTCTTCTAACGTAACGTATAATTACGACGCGTACGCATCATTTATACCTGCCCTCTCATTAAGAGGAAGAATAAATAGTTAATGTTTCGGTCGTAACGCCGCGCTCGCGCACTCTCGGTTGCGCATCGTTGGTCCAGGTGCGTTTCCAGGTAATGTACCTGAGTATACGATTCCCGAGTTCGGCTTCAAATCACTCAATGAACAAAAGAACTAAAACGCACTAACTGACTGTAGAGCGGGCGGTGTCTGTAATGACACCCTAACGACCTCGTCTCAGACGCTCGAATTCGTGCAAAGAGTATACGCTATGGAATCGAATGAGCCGTGGAAGTGAAACTGGATGACTTTATGGAAGGAGCGTTCCGGTGACCGTGTGCATTAGCGTTTCTTTATGGCCACGTGTGGAGAGCACAGGCGGATATGGCTTGACGTGAGACAGTTCTGCGTTAGACTGTAATTATCCGCGCAGCGTATATGATTTAATTGGAGCACCTGACAGGGACTATCCGCGCATCATATGTGCCCTAATTGAAGCATCTCAGAGAACATTTACTAATAACCTTCTATACATGCAACATTGTTAATTTGAAGAGTTCTATGAAGGCTCTCTTTACTTTCGTGTACCAGGTGTGCACAGAACGTCTGGTCGTAAGCTTGAACTTACCCAGGAAGCGGGGAGGTAGTTGTTATATCGTGCATAATAAATGACAGCATAAACGGAGACATTGCTGTTTATTCCATCTTCTTCCTTCTCTGTGCGGCGGCCGCCCAGCGCGTGTCACCAACGCGTGCCGTAGTCAATAGCGACGTTTATATACAACATATCCCCTTTCGCGAAAAAAAAAAGCAGAAAAAAGACAACAAACAAAAAAAAACTTTACTGTCTAAAATAGTCCTTCAACTTCTTCGGAGTTTTCTTCTTACGTGTGCTTCTTCTTACGCGCGCATCACATCCTGACACCTTGGGTGAAACTTGCGTGCTCTCTGCAGCAGATGATCCAGGGTCATGGCTATCCGCTCCTGGTGAGTCAGGTTGTGATGCACTATATGACTGATCAGATGCGGGTGACCAATTCATAACAGCAGAGGTACCGGATTTCATTTTGTTGACAGCTCCATGGTGAACAGCTGCTAACTTGGATGCATTCCACACTCGGCCATCTTCCAAAAGGTACGAGGCCGGTCCCCGTTTTTCGATGATCTTCTTGGGCGCGGAGAATTGTGGAGACAGCTTGCCATGGACTGCAGATAACTTTACCCGCACGTAATCCCCAGTGACGAAACTGGGCTCCTTGGCTCCACGTTTTTCATCGGTGTAACTCTTCGACATCCGTTGCTTGTTTCTTACGCGCTCTCGCAACTTCTCAATCGCCCTTGACGGATCCGTGCTGAAACACTTGTCAGGCAATCCCACTATGTCAAGTCTTGTGCGAGGTTGGCGTCTATGAAGAAGCACAGCGGGTGCCGCTCCAGTAGTTGCGTGAGGCGTACAGCGATATATTTGCAAATAATCAAGCATGGCTGTTCGTATATCACGGCGTTCAAACAGTAGTGTTTCGATGATAAATAGACATCTTCTTGCAAATGAAGCCATAAGAATTTATGGCTTCGTTTGGAAGCGCACAGTTCCGCCGCAACCTCTGTTCATGAGATCAGGATAGATTCTTGCTTCTTGGGCGCAGTCTTCATGTGCAGATCAAGCAGCTGCATCAGCTTGTTCATTGTGCAACATGCCACAATGGTTTGGAAGCACTCAGGCGTGATTTCGTGTCCTTACTCGACGACGGGATGAAGCGGCTCTGTAGTTTGTAGGGCTAGTTGTTCAAGGGGCTCGCGCCGTAAGGCAGAAACGAAACAATGAAGAGCTGCCTTGGAGTCACTGAATACCGTCCGTTTCACGGGGAGAAGCAAGCTCGCTACGAAGAAAAGCGAGCTCTGCGGCAGTCGATATTGTCTGGTGCGATGCCTTAATCATTACGGTGATTATTTTCGCAGGAAAGATACTGATCGGTATACCCGCCCGCACTTAGTGACGCATCAGTATATATAGGTGGGTGTTTTCATTGTATGTCTCGTACCGTAAAAGCAGAGAAAGTAGCTGGAGAGCTGGAGGTGATAGTTGCGCTTTTATTGGAATTCTTGGAACTGAAGTCGAACTTGTAGAAGAGTCAAATTCCATGAAAAAAATCCGAACTATCACTAAAGGCGTGTGGCCTGATGGAAGGTAGGAACGTTGCGACAGGATTTGTCTGACAAAAAAGAAGGGCACTTGTTTGGTCTTCTGGCTGTTTAAGGATATATGGCGGGCAGGCGCAAGCATGGCGCCGCACGTGCGCTCTGATTGCTTCTACGCGTATGAAAGGGCATATATAAGATCCTGTAAATGAATACCGGCATGAACAGAAATCTATTAATGCACATTATTTCGCATAATTTAGTAATGCTTTTAACGACCGCCTAACAAAGTGCATATGTGATTGAAAATGGCATTTCAGGACGCATGCGGTTCAGTTTCTGTTCCGCTCACTTGCTTCAATTATTACGCTATGCTTCAGGTCAGAACAAAGAACCACATTCTTATGTCACGCCAGTGGCCGAAGAGATTGTTAAGGAAAGCGCAGACGCAACGGCGGCTCCAATGCTGCTCTTTCGTGGGAGATACGCCTTTCTGCCTAAGTAGGCGTACTGCCTAACGATGTACGAAATCGATCTTTGTGTCCCTCTGTGGCTGCCGGCTATCATTTTTTCCTCCCCGGGCAATTGATTTTCCGCACACTTGCCTCCATTCTTCTTTGATAACTTTTTTTTCTGTCCAAGGCAAGTTACTAATGGATCCCTCACAGACTGAGGCTGTCACTGTCAGCCAGCGGCGACAGATGGAGTCCTAGTCGCGGAGTCTTGGCTAACTGTACACGTTAGGTTCTGCTGACGTCATAAACCAGTTGCGCTCGTATGATAGTTAATCCTTTACTGGGTGACACTGCTGCACTGTTGCCATCCATCCATCCAATCATCCATCCATATATCCATCCATTCATATCTCCATCCATCATTGTCGCCAATTTTACAGCTACATACGCTTGGGAACCCTTTGTTCAGCATCTTCGAGGTGGAGCCGGTTCCACCGTTTCCTGCTATGTATCCACCTGTCTCAGCTATGGAGACGGTGTCCGAGCTTCTTCTAGAATATCGTGGTCTTTAAAAAAAATGCGGTTGTCGTTGAATGTGAATTATGAAGATACCACTTTGTATTTCGGGCTGGATCATAAAGAAAAGGAATACGCTTTATGAAGAACAGCACGCGCGCTTCGCTCGCGGGCTGTTCTTCGTAAATCTTTTTTCTTCGTAAAGTGCCCACTAAAAAGACGCCGGACTCGAATCTTATTGATTTGACAGTAAAGTTTTACATTCGTTCATAAAGTCAGCTTCTGCGCTCTGCAATGGGGTTGTATCCCCAGTCCAGAAGTCCAGCAACCCCAGCCGTTCTTCTCGCTTGGTAGTCCAGTTTAATTCTGACCCATCGCGTCGGAGCTGGACAGCGCTGCACGCACGCAGATGCGCTAAAGAACAGCTATTCAACGCTCAGAAACCATGGTGAAATTGTTTGCAGGCTTCAGTGGAGATACGTGTGGTTTGCTCACTATTTTATTTTAAGGTATGGTTGCCTTTTTTTTTTATACTCCATACGTCCATAGCTCAGTTTTTGCAGTAGACCATTGTTGGCTTCCAGCCCATCCTTCTTTCACTGAGAATCCAGTTTTCCGGAGAGGGTTCATTCATAAGCGGCAATAGCTACACCGCTGTCCTGCCACAACGTCTCTTCTTCTCACTAGCGTCTATATCGTTGAACATTAGTGTCTTCTCTTCTATATCCCTACCCCAAATGATTTCGAAAATTTTCCGTTTACCGTATACTATTTCGTTCCGAATAGTGCCGTAGACTGTTTCATTCGGAGCCACTTACCGAACGCGATATGGCGGTCGCAAATGTCTTCGAAGGGTTGGATTGGGTGTAGAATACGGTCTTCATGTCAGAGTCTATATAACGCGAAGAGTTTGCGATAGGCTGCATGAAAAAGCTATACGTATGCCCTGAGGTCGATGACCACCGAAGCAAAGTGCTCGTCTATCGATAGCGTTGCCCCTAACGCTCCAAGGGATTACGTTCCCGCTTGGTTAGGTCAGTCCCAAATGATGTGATTTGCTGTCGTCGTCTTGTGTCACGTGGTAACTTATAAAGGTATCGTTTAAAGGTGTCGCGTATAGGGAAGATAGTTTTTCGCAGTACTGCAGTGGCTTTGAAGGAGGCTGCAGCGTTTTGAGGGAAGTCGAGAGAGGAGCTGACGTATATCAGTAAATCGGTTAAGACTCGGAAGCATTGCTGCAGTATAAAGGGGCGCTCGAAGCTACCGCGCGTGTGTGTTGTGTGATGCGTGTTTCTGTGTATGTGAATTCGTGTGTCTACATATTCTGAGCACAAGCGTTTAGCTCTAAAAATACTGCTTGGGTTACAGAGTGCGAGAAAATAAGATAAAAAAAAATCAGGCCATATCCACGAAGTGAATGATGATGAGTGGGCGAAGCTCGATCGTTTTCATCCATGGCAGAAAGAGAATGTGTGGTCTGGAACGCGCTTATACTTCATGGTCATCAGCGTCATCGTCATCGTTATCACGTGTAGTGAGTACATTCCACTATACTGGAACGCGCTTATACTTCATCGTTATCACGTGTAGTGGGTACATTCCACTATACAGCGTCATCGTCATCTTTATCACGTGGAGTGGGTACATTCCACTATACGTGGCTATCTACCTACCTACCTACTGCTACTACTACTACTACAACTACAGAGGAGGGACAGACCCACACCCTTAGGAGCTTCGCCCCTGAAATAACTCGGGCAATGGTTAATGTTGCCCCCAATGTGAAGTGTTTTACCACATGTAGTGGGTACATTCCACTACACTGGAACGCGCTTATACGTCATCGTTATCACGTGTAGTGGGTACATTCCACTATACTGCATCATTGTCATCTTTATCACGTGGAGTGGGTACATTCCACTATACGTGGCTATCTACCTACCTACTACTACTACTACTACTACTACTACTACTACTACTACTACTACTACTACTACAACTACAGAGGAGGGACAGACCCACACCCTTAGGAGCTTCGCCCCCCCCAAAAAAAGCGGATCCACAGCATCCAACAGATCGAAATAGAAAAAAAGGGCCCCGAGTTTATGTGTTTCCCATTGCACACAAATCTCCGAGTAACGCGCCAGTCGGACTGCATGTCGGCACTTGTACGGGTTTCGACGAAACAATTTCGGATCCCGAAACAAGGCGGTGTAAGGGCGATAAAACCGAGACCCCCCGCGGGACAATATTTCACGGGACCGAGCGTGAGGGAAGAAAAGGGGGGAGAAAGGCATCGGTTTTCTTTTTCCTTCGAGTCTGCCGATTTCCTTTCTTTATGAGTCCTTCTATCGCTCGTTTTGTCCCGCAGCCGATCGTTATTGCTATATCTGTCTTTTTTTTTTTTTTCTGCCATCTCAGAACTTTACACGCACTTATGCGCGAGGAGAACAAGCGTGCGCCTGCATTCGACGAGCTCAACGTAAATGTCGTTCGCAATTCTCGAATGTCGTTCTTTAGAGCACGGAGAACCTTTTTGCCAGTGACAGTATAGTTGTGGATTTCGATAGATGTCGCCCGATGCCCGCGATGTTAGTAATGTTAACAATACAGATTTATAGCAAGGTGTATGATCTGTTTGGATAAGGTTTTCTTTTTAGAATATAGAGCTTTTATCACCTTTGTGGCGGTAATAATACTCCTGCTTTTCTTAGTGAAACAGTAACAGATTGCCAAGTTTATCACAACATTACAAAAGCAAATGTTTATTTCGAACAAAATGTCCTCCATGGCCGCTCCCGCCCACATTCTGCACTGACACACAATGTGCGCTGTAGAGTCTTCACCAAAATAAACAAGAATAAAGAGCCATAGAAGTAAACAAAACACAAATAACACATAAAAACATCCGCGCTGCTGCTGCTTCTAACGCAGTTGACTTCGGGTCTTACGTTAACTTCCGGTTTCTACTGCTGGTTTCCTAATTTTTAACGGTTTCCACTACCAATCTCTTGATTCACATCTGGTTTCTACAAGGAAACAAAAAGTAACAAAAAAAAAACAACAACAACAAGAGTGATTTAAAAATGAGTAAGACAATGCAGCAACTTCAGAGACTAAAATATGTAACACTGTCTTCATTCAACATCAATCCACTGGCTGAGTTGGAGCAATTTTTTAAAGCTCGTGCACGCTCTTGTTGTGCGAGGCGGAACTCGAAGGATGGCGCCAGGCGACAACCACTGCGCGAGCCGAGCCGGCCGGAGGCCGGAGCTGTAATGTGACACCGAAGTGGACCCCCCTGTGGTGAGCGCGGGTGTGTGGCAGTGCGCGGGTCCCGGGAAAAGGCAGAAGAGGGACGGCTGTGCAACTGGAGAGACGCCGTGTTCTTGTCTCTCCCGCAGTTTTCTTTACTTCACCTAAATAAACGTTGTTCTGTTAAAGTAACCGTTGTTTTTTGCCAGTCTTTCTCTCCCGTCTCTCGAATCATCATCATCGTTTGCTTCTAACAAGCTAGCACAGGGAATGCTAATGAAATTCTTTAAGGCTCATTCGACGTCAACACAAAGAGAAAAAAATCACAGGGTCCCATATGCACGCACCTAAGATGACTGGAAAACGAAAGTCATTTTCGTTTTCTTCTCAATCGATATACTGATCCTGCCCCGCCAACCACCGAAAGCTTTCTGAACCTGACGTGGTTTTCCACTGCCTCCACAATCGGAGGCATATCATCCTGTTTTGCACTGCCTCCGTGATCGGCCCACCCTTGACTAAGATATGATGCCATGTGACGACGCCATCATGTAACGTTACGACGCGTGATGATGAAGCTTTTTTTATTTGCATCACTCGTGTTGACGCCGTCGACGAGGCACGCCGACGTGGGACGCCGGTCAACTTTTGCGTTCGATGAGGTGTAAGGCTTTTGCCTTAATAAAATTCAGTGTTCGAGCCGTAATCGAATCAGGCACACTGCGTGGCAGGCTAGCATTCTATCACAGGGTCATGCAAGCGCTTGAAGATTCCTCGGAAAAAGACCCTACACACGTTTTATACGTCGCTCGAGAAGTCACGTTAACGTATGCAGTTGCGTGACAGAAGCGTGGAACCGCAACAAGCGTCATACCATGTGGCATGGAAATAGCCAGGGGGGGGGGGGGGGGGAGGGTTCCAATCCGCCCCCCCCCCCCTCGAAAATTTTCACTTATGCTTGAGTATATATACACGCACACATACAAACGCACGCAGGAACATACATAAAGTATGGTTGACCCCCCCCCCCTCCCACCCGAAAAACAAAAAAATAACGCCATATCCACGAAGTCAATGATGATGAGTGGGCGAAGCTCGATCGTTTTCATCCATGGCAGAAAAAGAATGTGTGGTCTGGAACGCGCTTATACTTCATGGTCATCAGGTCATCTTTATCACGTGTAGTGGGTACATTCCACTATACTGGAACGCGCTTATACTTCATCGTTATCACGTGTAGTGGGTACATTCCACTACACTGAGTCATCGTCATCTTTATCACGTGGAATGGGTACATTCCACTATACGTGGCTACCTACCTACCCTACTACTACTACGACTACAGAGGAGGGACAGACCCACACCCTAAGGAGCTTCGCCCCTAAAACTTCTGGCTACATCCCTGCCATGTGGTGCCTAACCTGTGCGTTGTTTAAAGCTGCCCAACCACTAGAAAATCCCGAGCCATAATTTACCATCATTGTTAGCAGCCACAACATCAACAAAGTCTCCAGCTATGTGGGTGCGCTGTACGCTTTTCAGACGCGTTGTGGGTACCTCGCTATATCGCAAAATCATGTTTTCTGGCACAGTGGCCTACTTCGCGAAATGATGATTTATGGCGTAGTGGGTAGCTCTCTACTTAGCAAAAGTACGATAAATTTATGCGTAATGGATACTTCTGTACTTGCAGTAGTCGCCCTAACATACGACGGGCTCTGTGAAGACCGCGCAGACCTGGTCGTTTTAACGCGATAGCGGTAAAGAGCTCGTTTCGCAGAAATTCCGGCGTCGCCGTTGAAGTCGATGTCGGCGTCGTTGGCTGTGAGAGAGAAATCACCACCTTGTCAGTGACCGAAAAATCGAGAAAGACCTAAATAAAGCAAATAATAATAATATTCGGGTCCGAATGAGAATCGAACCCAGGCCGTCTGCGTGGCAAGCAGGTGTCCTACCACGAAGCCACGTGCTTGCTTGAAACTCCTTCGAAAAAAAAAAACGCTATAAGAATGTCGTGTAGTGGAAGGAGTCTCCTTAACGCATCTAATATTGCGTGGCAGAAGCGCAGAATCGCACCAGGCGTCAAAACATGTGATTTGCGCAGCGAGTGGGTGTTTTAAAGGCCCACCCATTACAAAGCGCTCCGACATATTTAATCATCATCAGCAACAAAAGCATCAGCAAAGTGAACAGCTGCGTAGGTTCGCGTGTTGCCTTACGGACGCGTAGTGGGCCCTTCGCCGATTCGCAAACGGACTAATTAAGGCGTAGTGGGTACTTAACAACTGTACTTGCAGTACGCATTCTAGGATACTTTGAAACCGCCAATCTTACGCGCACAGTCGTTCGTTTCCTTACGACACGGTTAAGGCCTTCACCGAGAACCGAAGCTAGGCTAGCGATTGAGAAGGCGATGCGCACGAGGCCACGTTACGCTATCGCTTCCTACTTTTGAAGGCGAAGCTCAAGCGTCCTCCAAGCTTTTTTGTGCCGCACGCCATGATTTTAAAGGCCAGCGTCTGATGAGTCACTTAAGGCTTTCGCAATCTTGAAGCTCTGTAGAGCCCAGACATTGATTGTTGTGGTGTGTTGCATAGCTTCTTCAGGCTGCGTTAGTCGGGCACTCCGCACCGGCGATCTTGTAAACTTATGAGCGTCGCAAACAACTAGAACGTAGGACATGCTCTAATATTCCTGATCTATGGGGTCAAAGCCGCACTGAAATGCGAAGAACAGGTGAGCGAAACCTGCGGTATCTTTTTTTTATTTTTTGGCGATCTGAAGGACTGTAAATGCTACACGTATACTCGCAAGAGCGCCCTATTATACCTATTGCAATAAAACCACAGAACTAGTTCACAAGTGTATGACTGCAAGGATCGCCGCGTGCCGTACTATTTTTTAGGGGCGAAGCACCTTAGGGTCTAGGCTTGTCCGTTGTGCGTTGTCTGTTGTCCGGCACAGCCCATGCAAGGTACCCAGTATACGCCCACCGTATGTCCGTCACGGCACAGCCCATGCAAGGTACCCACTATACGCCCACCGTAACTTTCATGAAGTAGGGAAGCACCCACTATGCCACTATGCCATTCGTCATTCTGCTGATAAGCGAGGTACCCGCTAATCATCTGTAAGGCATTACGTGCACTTTGCACTGTCGCTGATGAGGATGAAGAATAATCGCGTTCCAGACCACACATTCTCTTTCTGCCATCACGACACAGCACATGACATGCAAGGTACCCACTATACGTCATGACGATGGCGATGATGCTGATGACGATGAAGAATAAGCGCGTTCCAGACCACACATTATCTTTCTGCCATGGATGAAAACGATCGTGAAGGCGCTCTCGCCCGCGAAAGGCAAAGTGGCAACGCCGACAACAAGCTGCTACGCTGGAGGCGAGAGCGCGGCATGCGGCGGCTCAACGTCTACGCAGACAGCAAGCTACACCGGAGGCGAGAGCTCGGGAAGCAGCGGCAAAATGGCAACGCCGACAACAAGCTGTTACCCCGGCGTTGAGGGCGCGGGAAGCGGCGGCTTAACGGCAAAAACACATTGTATATACCGTACATATGCGTTGTCACTCATTTACATGCGCGAATGGGCAATATCACGGATGATTTACGGTAAGAACGATCCCCAGTGCTTCGCCCACTCGTCATGATTCACTTCGTGGAGATGCGTAGATTTTTTTTTCTTTCAAGCCAAGCTTTTATAACTCACACATTTTTATAGCGACGTCGTATGCGTAAAAGCCGGCGTCGGCGAGTGTACATGCGGCCCTCGAAGGTGCGCCAATTACGTGCTCACTTCTATGCGCCCATTTTCCAATAACAGCTGCTCTCTCAATCATAGGTTTGCGGGTGATTAGCCGTTTCTGACACGGCAGTCTGATCTTTTATCGAGGTGACTCGTCATTTCACGTTGCCGCATTTCATTGTTGCCTGCATATGGACGCATGGTCATAGTTGTTGCCTGAAGCGACTGAAGTTCTGCGCTGATAAGCAAGCAGATGAAGGTCCCAGTCTCGGCATAGAGGAAGAAAACAGTGAGGAGGGAGCATTTTGCTATGAGAAAGAAAGAAAGAAAGAAAGAAAGAAAGGTGAAAAGAAAGAAAGAAGAAAAGAAAGAAAGAAAGAAAGAAAGAAGAAAAGAAAGAAAGAAAGGAAAGAAAGAAAGAAGAAAAGAAAGAAAGAAAGAAAGAAAGAAAGAAAGAAAGAAAGAAAGAAAGAAAGAAAGAAAGAAAGAAAGAAAGAAAGAAAGAAAGAAAGAAAGAAAGGGATGAGAGTAATAAGTACGTCAGGCACGCATACGCAAAGCTTCGCTTGCCCCCCATTTTCCCGATCCGGGAAAGGCTCCTGAATTTTTTCTCGTAGGTTCTCGCGATTCAGCAATGTTGTCCTTCAAATTACTCTGGGCAAGTACACCGAGTAAACACGAAGTCTGCGCGAGACAATAGCATTCACACGCAAACACAGAAAAAACAAGAAGATGACGCAGTAGTATATACCAACGATGTACACAAAGACAAAAAAAAAATAAATTAAGGTATACAGTCTGACTGCTGCCGCAGACAGCGAAATCTCTGCAGTGGCGTCGTCGACGGTACCCCGGAAACTGTCCCAGACACACACCGCGGGTCTCTCCCGGGTCGCCTCGCTAATGAACCGTCGCGGCTAATTCGTTCCCTTTGTGCGTGACAATTCCAAGAGCGGCAACTCTGTTCTACAGAGAAAGCAGGAATGAACAACTTGCACCCTCCTTTTCCTACGGCAACAATCTGGGGCCATGGAACCTTATAGGCGCTCCTAACTTGCCTTTGTCCTGTGGTCACGGAAGTCTGTTACCGCGGGGGGGAATTAGCTTTCCCTCAATTATACAGGCTGGGGGCGGAGAAATCTTGCTTGTTTTTCGCAAAGCTCGCGTTGATGATTGCGGGGTTGAGCTTTCAGCGTTTTTTTTTTCTTCGCTGAATATATGTTTAGGGGCTGCCAACATCTTAGTCGATGTCAGACACGTTTTGAGGCGAGCGCAGCACGTGCATTGCCATATAACAAAACGGTGTAACATCTTATTCGTACTGAACAAGAGGATAGCATAGATTCTCTTAATGCTTTTCCGTTTGCTTTCTTCTTTAATTAAATTTATACAAGGAGAGACTTGTGTCAACGTGTGGCGCCGCTTAATCCTCTTCTCCTGCATAATAGTTGCCGTCGCAAGGTAATGAACAAACACAAATCTATAGAAAGACACACATAAGAACATTTCCGCTTCCTATCACAAAGGCTGACCACGTTCTGTTCATAGATGAACGGTGAAGAGGGGCGAGTCGGAACTGATTCTTTACCTGTAGTGCGCAAACAAGCCAGGACCACTCAATTAAGAAAGATACAGGACGAGTATTGTCTAGCTGCGTCATTCCTGTCTAGCTGTTCCCGCGCCGGTTACAATGACAACGTTGTTCTCCGTGAGATCGAGGAGTGAATACATTAAGGAATGGGAAGCTGGGTGAGCTTGTGCGACTGCGTGGTCGGTGAAACGATTGCATGACCCGTGAGCCGTGGTTGTTGAGACGGCGCATGTGAGACGATAAGCACAGACTTGAGCTCGGCCGGTTATAGGTTCTGATTTCATGCCCTGTTACAGCAACCGCACCTTGAATGCGTATCCACGCGAAAATCTTTCACATATTTAGCCTGAGGTGCTCGTTAGTCAGCCGGTGCCTTGAGGGACTTTTGTATTTTGAGGTGATAGCTTATTGCATCAATGTAGATGGATATTTGTATATACAGTACGTGAAAGGATGTTCACAGGACAAGCTGCCCCATATTTTGCACGATCTTATGTTAAAGGATGTGTCGCTAACCATGATCTTATTGACCAATCACAGCTGCAGTTTCACGCTTACGAGTTTGCTAAGGTGCAGTGCTATCCATGCGCATATGCAGTTTTGCGAAGCTTCTTGTTGTTGGGCTTTGGCGCGGCTTTGTGGGTAATGTCTAGTACTCAATCGTTCAATGACAACTGTTGCCTTCCACATTTGCGTCTTTTTAGCCCACATGTTTTTGTTGGTATTTTTCGCGTGCTTAGACGCATAAAGCACCTGAGGCTTCTGGCATGCTTGCTCAAGCCAGTAAAATTCACTAATTAGACTGACTATCAGAAGTAAAACGTAAAACGCCAGCTGGGCTTTAGGTACCGGCCCCACGTATGGCAGAGAAGGAGGCTTCATACGAGACCCTTCGCCTGTGCAATGAACAAGCGTGCCAACTTGAGCGAACGCATTGTGTCATCGTAAAAAAAAAACGGAATATATGCAAATGCTGGCACAATGGAAGAAAAACAGAAGACACAAGCGGCGCTTGTGTCGTAATAGACCTCTTTCTCTTCGATCATGTGTCCGCGAATGGATGCCTCTCTCGATGAAACCATGCCCAACCTTCTATCGTTCTAGTGGGCCAATTTCGAGGTCAGGTCTTGTTCCATTACTGAGCGCACTTTCTTGTTCTATCTTCAAATGTCCGTTAAGACATTGACAGGCCACCTGTCAATCGATTACGGCAGCAGTACTAAGCCAATTCAGCTTCTTACGCCAAAGGTGATGGCGTTTCTGAAAGTCCTTGGAAAGAAACGAAAAGAACGCGGGGCTGGCAAGCCCCGATCGCAACGCCGCTTGAATAATGACGCTTGTCGCCACATGGTGCTGAAAAATGGCAGTGGATGTCACTCGCCCTAGGACGCGTTCTCCCAAACGTGCGAACTTAGCCCTGTCATCTTAGCGAACGGTGCTTGCATAACGCGTCAGGCGCCATGTGTCATCGTTGCTCTTGAAGCAAACATGCTAGTGCTATGAATAACCACAGCGGGAAACTAGTAAAACAAACACATCTGAAAAACATGGCGCTGCGCTTCTGTCCCCCCTTCTGCGCGAAACACAAGGACACACACACAGCGCTGTGTGTTTGTCTCCGTGTTACTTCTTGTGTCCCGTTTCCTTGCGCTACCAATGTTATTCAAGTATGCTTTTGAGGTGATGCCTCCGAAGACCGGAACTCAAGTGGCGATTTGCATACCATCCATTTTACTAGTGGTTCTCACCACAGACCGACGCGAAAGCTATACTAATAACAAGAAAGCGAGAAAATAGTAAGAAACAGGGAAAAGACATAACGAGGGGAAAAATCTGAACGCTTTTGTACATGTATAGCCTACTAGTATATGGCCCGTCTATCTTTTTTGCTATCAATTTCCCCCCCTATTCGCCCACCCACGTCAGCTTGCTGTCTCTCAGGTGACAGTCGTTAATCTGGGCAGTTACAGTGTGGCCAGTGGGAATTTCCTTCGATCCTCTTTCCTTGCGCTGTCGTAAAAAAGAAGGCAGCCAGCAGGACAAAGGACGAAATAAAAAGCAAAAACAAAGGAGGGATATAGCCACGAAGTACGTCGACAAAGATTGCCTTGAGCTGTCGTCAGTGAAGGGCTCGAAGCGAAAGAAGACTCAAGGGAGGAACGGACGTAGTACATAGACGGGCCGTGAAAACGAACCCTCCGCAGCGCTCTCTACATGAAGTGACAGCCGGCACGCCCTAAAGGAAAGCTGGCCACACACGGCGCCACCTGTAGAACATCCGGAGCTTAGCAGTGCGCTTCCTTCCACGTTTCACAACTACACCACCACTTCTTTCTTTTCTCTTGTTACCTGCCGCGGTAGTTCACCCGCTAAAGCATCGTGCAGCTAAGCTTAAGGATACGAGTTCGATTCCTGGCACACACACACACGCCATGTGTTTATAGAAATAATTGTTGAGGTTTTACGGCCCAAAATCACGATATGATTATGAAGGACGCCGTAGTGGAGGGCTGCGGAAATTTTGACCATCTGGTGTTCTTCAACGTGCACTGACATCGCACTGTACACGGGCCTCTGTAGCATTTCGCCTCCATCGAAATGCGACCGCCGCGGCCGGGATCAAACTCTCGACCTTCGAGTCAGCAGCCGAGCACCGTAACCGCTACACCACCCCGGCGGACACGCTGTGTGTTTATCTAATTTTGTTCTCCTGTGTAAGCGTCTTTGAAGGCTAAGTGTAGTCGTTCTTTCAGGCTATTTGTATGCCAACCGGCCTAGCACCAGTCTCTTCCAGTAGATAGCAGTGGGACAAAGTTTAGAACGAGAAACGATACTACGCGTACTGAGAATAAAAAGTTTGTCGACTTTACCTAAAATATTACGTTTGGCTGAGCAGTGGTGTCGGAATCCTTACTGCAATTTGGCAGGAAGCTAAGTTTTGAAGCGAAAACCAGCCATATTAACATGTGTATGTATGGGAAAATCACCTACCTAAAATAAGCGAATGGTGCTTGACGTCATGGAAATGAGCAAATGCGATCTATGCAAATTCTCTCTGGGTGGCACAAGAGATGGCTCTAGGCGGAGCATGCATTTATTCTTAGATTGTCACCGATAGTAAGACTCTCATTTGGTAAGAGGGTCCCTTAAGCGTACTGTAGACCTGGAAATAAACTTAACTGTCACAAGCGCATGGAAGCACCTCGCTAATGTTGAACCACATGAGGCAGCAACCGAATGAGGCCACCTCGACGAAAACAAGTCAAGTTTTCGAAACGTTGGCAACAGCGACACTCCCTGTTGAACGCCTTCTCATCATTTCAAGCCTCCATCTTGTCCTGGGCTTTGTCTTGTTTCAGTAACTGTGGCGTTATTCAGAAATAACCGGAGGCGTACCAATAGCAGACGGCTCTTGCACCAATCCGGAGAGAGCTCGCAAATAATTAATAAACTCGAATTTCCAGAAAAATAGAGCGCAAGCTTGGTACCTCGCACGAAGATTCGCGCTGGTGACCTGAAAGAACAGCCAATAGGGGAAAAGCCACACTCCAACCCCACCTTCCTCGGATTTTACTATCGGATTTAGGCGACCTCCATATAAGCAGCTGTTCGTACAGCCCCCACAACGGCGCGCGCACTGTAGTCGAGGCTTGCCGCCGCACGTGCCCGGCATGGCCGATCGGTGCGGACCCACGCCATCCATCAGGGGCGCAGTGGCGCGAGGCCCTCACGCGGATTACGGGGGGCCGTAGCCGTATAGCCAGGAAACGGCCCGCTCGCCTAAGTCACGCCAAGCCCGGGCCACCGCCAGCCGGATCTCCCTTCGACCGCTATCCGAAAGGCAGGGTCCGGAAAGCCTGCAGCGAAAATGCGTTTCCATCCCAAATTACACGCGCCGCCGCTGCTGCCAGCCTCCCCGTGCTTCTAGTACGCGTCTTGGCTCCGTCATCACCCTTCGCTTTTGCTCTTTGCCTCCTCACTGATGCCGCTGACTTCGGCTCTCGCCGATTCCTCGTTCGCTGTACTATGCGCCTCAATTTGTATACTGCCTTCTTACCCGGCCTATCCGCTCTCTCCACGTTCCGACACTGCAAAAAATAAGCCAATATCTCGACTTTTATACCATGCTTCACCTATTGGCCCCGAGGGCCATGTTCTCGAGAGAGGTTGGAATACCCCAGCTATGTTTGCGCTGCTTTCTTTTTCTTTATCTTCAGTGAGGCAGTTTCGTTGCCGTGTTTCTACATCGACACGCCCGAGGGAAGCACACCGTCGCTTGTTTGAAGGATCGCAGTTTATTCATTACGGTTGCCCTTCCTTCCTATCTTCACACAAACTTCGTGTACGTTATCTGATCCTGGAGCGTGAGCTGCAAGCCTTTGAAAGCGGTTCTATTCGTCTGCTATAGTCGCCTTACGCGAGCAAAGCTCTCTTCAAGACGCTAGATGTGGGGCTGCTGCCTCACGAATGAGTTGTTTATGGAGTCTGCGAAACGAAGCATTGGTGCTTTGCTTCAGAAAGACGTGACCCACTACAATGGATATCACAGTTGACGTCACTCAGCGATGACTCAGATCTCACGAAGTACAAACATTCCTACTTTGCATCTCCCTGTGCATCGGGCGTTGTCCTTTCAGCCTCTGCAGTGATGTCACGAGGGCAGCCTTTAGTATACACTCGACGGTAGGAATCGCGCGCTGGAGCTTTCTGCACGGAAAAGTCTATTTGCCCCTCAACTGGTTGGGGTCATGTGATCTGAGCAGAAACGTCAAGTATGACGTCATAGCCATACGGTTTCAGTCAAAGGCAAGTTTCTCCCTGGCGTCGCATAAGTATCGCTACTTTACCAGTGCCAGTGGTTGGCCTGTGGTTGGGGGGGGGGGGGGGGGGGGAACCTACATACGTCGCGCCGCTTCGTGGTTCTAACTACTCTGCCAGCACCACTACTGCCGGAGCCAGGGTCAACACCGACGCGCCGCTCCATAAAGACGCTGCACGTGACGGAACTGCTCCTCTCACCTGACTCCGGGCTGTTGAGGTGAAAATGGACTCTCCCTTTCTACACGCGAGAGTAGCGCCAAGGTGCACAACCTAGCGAGAGGAAGAAGCGAAATTGGGTGATGGCCGGATGCGATAAACATCCGCCGTGGTGGCTGGTCACGAGGCAAGAGTGTCCGTGATCTGAAAGTGTCGTGCATGCGGTCAACGTTGAAGCGTGTGCGCGCGTTATTTTGAAGGCTTTCTCATTTTGTTCGTAACCGCAGCGGCATATATCAGCGATACTACAGGGAAATTAAATAAGAGCTTCATAGCGTCCTCTGGTTAGTGAACGGTGCCAGCAGTAGTTTTCACTTTTCGCTGCATCGAGGATAGTAGTGTAAATCTTAGCTGTAAAATCAAGTGAAGCGAGCTTGGTTCTTTATAATTCTTTGAAGTTTGCCCCTATGCTTACGGAAGCTTCGCAAAAAGTTTCTTGAAAGAGAAGTCAAGAGGAAAAGGTAGAGGGGTTGACCTTACCACGCAGGCAAAGCCCGGTTTTCTTCTCTGCCCTAATAATAATAATATCTGGGGTCTAACGTCCCAAAACCACGATATGATTATGAGAGACGCCGTAGTGGAGGGCTCCGGAAATTTCGACCATCTGGTGTTCTTTAACGTGCACTGACATCGCACAGTACACGGGCCTCTACCATTTCGCCTCCATCGAAATGCGACCGCCGCGGCCGGGATCGAACCCGCGACCTTCGGGTCAGCAGCCGAGCACCCTAACCGCTATACCACCGCGGCGGACTCTTCTCTGCCCTGGGTAAGGGAGCTGAAAGATGGGAAGGAAATAAATTCATGGTATTTATGAAGCATTAATCGTTCAGATAGGGAAACTTTCCACTAATATTGAATGTAGACAATAAATCTATAATGATAAACAATTGAAAAAAAAGCTTGCAGTCGGCCGCGCAAGACTTGATAACAGCGAAGCTGGTCGATCCAAGTAGGAGGCTTATCTGCTCATGCTAGGTCACTTGGCCAAGGCTATGCCAAGGCTAGGTTTAAAGCTTGGTTTAAGCAAGGCCATTTTTGAGCTTTTTATGGCTCTTGGATTGACCTCCTCTTTGTCTTCATGTCAGCCGCTTTTTTGTTCAAGTAGGCTGGGTCGGATCGCCGCCGCTGATCTCGTTCTCGCTCTGTAGCACGTCGAGCATCGCGATAGGCGGCGTCTTCTTCAGGTGTACGGTTCCTTCTCGGACGACCCATGGCTACAAATTGCCTCGACACGACCAGCCACGGCTAGGTTATAACGATCACGAAGACATGCACATGCTCAGTGGGTCTATTTATGACGTATTCCGTGACGTAAACGGCTGTTAGGAACTCTTTTATTTAAACTTGGCGCGGTTATACTTCGTCATTTCGGTAGCTTCGACGCGGCTCCTCCGCAGCTGTTGCTATGGCGCATGCGCGGCTTGGCATGACGTCACATCAGCTGTCGTGGAATCTAGGCGCGGCGGGTCCCGTTGCGGAGCGCGGCTTGGCGGCAGCTTCTCCTTTGCTACTGCTTCGGCGCATGCGCGGGTTGACATGGCGTCACACCAGCTGGCGCGGTAGCGAGGCGAGGCGAGGCCAGGCGGTGGTTGTTAGTCAGCGGCGCAGCGAAGTTTCTCGCGGGGAACAGCCGTTTTATGTCGTGCTTAACAGCTTAGCTCTTAAAAATATACATGACGACGACTTATAAGCCTCACATGAACTTTAGCAAACGGTGACAGCCGCGAAATACGCGTCTAATCACAAAAGGTGGCTGGTCACAAAAGGTGGCGCGAGATTGAAGTTTCGTTATTAAATGCGAAGCATTTCTTAGCGAACTTCGGCGAGTTTGAGCGTATCTATCTGACTATCTATCTAGCCGCCTACGACTTTGAGCTCTCCTGGCCGTATCGTTAATGGGATTTATACCAAATTTGGTATGGCATAACATGACTGTATGACGAACATAAATGGCTAGTCATATCATGAAAATCATGAGTAACTTGTCATGAAAAGTATGATTTACATGCCACGCTCATGGCGCGCTCGCGGCCGTTTCGTTAGCTCGATATACACCAAATTTGGGATTGAGTGACGTGACTGTATGGCGAACATAAATGACAGGTGGTAATATGCAAATAATGACGTGCATGTCATGAACAACATGATTTACATGACACTCTCATGGCGCGCTTGCGTCCAGTTCGCTAGCTTGACATACACCAAAATTGGTATATCGCGACGTGACTGTATGACGAACATAAATGACAAGTGGTAATATGGAAATCATGAGTTGTCATGTGCGACATGACTTGCATGCCACGCTCATGGCGCGCTCGCGGCCGTTTCGTTAACTTGATATACACCAAACTTTGGTATTGAGTGGCATGACTGTATGACGAACATAAATGACAACTGGTAATATGGAAATCATGAGTTGTCATGTGCGACATGACTTGCATGCCACGCTCATGGCGCGCTCGCGGCCGTTTCGTTAGCTTGATATACACCAAACTTGGTATTGAGTGACCTGACTGTATGACGAACATAAATGACAAGTGGTAATATGGAAATCATGAGTTGTCATGTGCGACATGACTTGCATGCCACGCTCATGGCGCGCTCGCGGCCGTTTCGTTAACTTGATATACACCAAACTTTGGTATTGAGTGGCATGACTGTATGACGAACATAAATGACAACTGGTAATATGGAAATCATGAGTTGTCATGTGCGACATGACTTGCATGCCACGCTCATGGCGCGCTCGCGGCCGTTTCGTTAGCTTGATATACACCAAACTTGGTATTGAGTGACCTGACTGTATGACGAACATAAATGACAAGTGGTAATATGGAAATCATGAGTTGTCATGTGCGACATGACTTGCATGCCACGCTCATGGCGCGCTCGCGGCCGTTTCGTTAGCTTGATATACACCAAACTTGGTATTGAGTGACCTGACTGTATGACGAACATAAATGACAAGTGGTAATATGGAAATCATGAGTTGTCATGTGCGACATGACTTGCATGCCACGCTCATGGCGCGCTCGCGGCCGTTTCGTTAGCTTGATATACACCAAACTTGGTATTGAGTGACCTGACTGTATGACGAACATAAATGACAAGTGGTAATATGAAAATCATGACTTGTCATGTGCGACATGACTTGCATGCCACGCTCATGGCGCGCTCGCGGCCGTTTCGTTAGCTTGATATTCACCAAACTTGGTATTGAGTGACGTGACTGTATGACGAACATAAATGACAAGTGGTAATATGGAAATCATGAGTTGTCATGTGCGACATGACTTGCATGCCACGCTCATGGCGCGCTCGCGGCCGTTTCGTTAGCTTGATATTCACCAAATTTGGTATTGGGTGAGATGACTGTATGACGAACATAAATGACAAGTGGTAATATGGAAATCATGAGTTGTCATGTGCGACATGACTTGCATGCCACGCTCATGGCGCGCTCGCGGCCGTTTCGTTAGCTTGATATACACCAAACTTGGTATTGAGTGACCTGACTGTATGACGAACATAAATGACAAGTGGTAATATGAAAATCATGACTTGTCATGTGCGACATGACTTGCATGCCACGCTCATGGCGCGCTCGCGGCCGTTTCGTTAGCTTGATATTCACCAAACTTGGTATTGAGTGACGTGACTGTATGACGAACATAAATGACAAGTGGTAATATGGAAATCATGAGTTGTCATGTGCGACATGACTTGCATGCCACGCTCATGGCGCGCTCGCGGCCGTTTCGTTAGCTTGAGATACACCAAATTTGGTATTGGGTGAGATGACTGTATGACGAACATAAATGACAAGTGGTAATATGGAAATCATGACATGTCATGAGCGACATGACTTGCATTCCACGCTCATGGCGCGCTCGCGGCCGTTTCGTTAACTTGATATACACCAAATTTGGTATTGAGTGGCATGACTGTAGAACGAACATAATGACAGGTGGTAACATGGAAATCTTGGCATGCATGTCATCTACAACGCCATTTACATGCCACGCTCATGGTGCGCTTGCGTCCAGTTCGCTAGCTTGATATACCCCAAAATTGGTATTGCGCGACGTGACTGTTGACGAACATAAATGACAGGGCCTAGCATGTAAAAGTTGACATGTAAATTATGTAAAGCATGATTTACTCCTTCCTGGCTGCTTCGCATTAGATCGATTCCCACAGTGTGTGGGATCTGCCGGCTTTTTTTGTTCATAGAATGCGAGGTGAGGATCGAAAAAAAATGCCCACACCTTCCCCGAAGGGAATCGTGAGGAAATGCGCATGCATTTCTTGCGCCGACACCGACTTCTGCCATCGCCTTGAGAGACGCCCAGCCAGCGAACGGTCGAGAGTGAGGCGCGAGCGAATGGGAGAGTGGGGTGCAGGGAGGAGAGAGAGCGAATGGCGAGAGAAGGAGCGGCGAAGCCCTGCACCTACCCTCTCCTACACTCTCTCGCACCACATGCTCCGGTTGCTAGGGGCGAGGATAAGCGCGCGCGCCCGCAGCTGTTGCTGTGGGAGAGGGAGTGAGAGCGGAGAGATAACACCTGCCGGCGCGCGGACACCTCCTCAACCTATCCTCCTCCTCCTCCTCCGCGGACGCCGCCGGATGCGCCTGACATAGCCCGACTAAGAAATGCATTCGCATTTAAAAAGCCGCATAAGCGGCCGACCCCACCATTCTTGCGGTCACATCGTGTCATCTGGCCGCTTCGCCTCCGCTGACCGGTGCCATCATCCGCAACTCTCAAGAGAAGGCAAAGTATAACAGGGTAGGCGGGAAGGGTGTGGGGCAGCCGCTCTGCGCCGCCATAAAAGACACACATCAAAGACTAGAGAACGCGGTGATCTGGAGAAGAGGACTTTGTGGCGATTTCTGCACACACGATGCTCCATTTTATCGACCCTCATCGTCGAACATCGCAGCGAAATAAGCACAAAATAAAGAGGAAGAAAATCGTAAAATAGCACAGCGCGGCGGAGAAGGGGCGTCTGCACAGGACGATCATGTTGTCGTCATCGTCTTCCGCGACGCTCATCGCCCCCCTCCCCCCCAACCTTTCTCTCTCTTTCTCCTTCTCTCTCTCTCGCTCCCTCTCGCATTTTCTCGCCACCGTCGGCACCCTTCACGGAGTTCTAGCCTCTCCACCCTCTGCTGCCGTGGCCAGGCGACTTCAACGGGTAAACCATCGCGCGTCACAACAACGACTCTCTCTCGATCTCCCTCCCCTCCCCCTTCCGTCTCTCTTTCTTGAGCCTCTCGCAAGCTTCAGAGCCCGTTCCGTGCGCCCGCTCGTCCGCACGTACAAGTGTCGTTAAAAACGCACAAAATTTGAGAGCGTTCTTATCGGTGCTCTTCAGCGCTGGCGACGCTTCTGTTGCTCGCGCTCGTTGCCAGCTTGTCGAACGGTTTTGCAGGAGGCAATGGTGAATGCCACCACCGTGCGGTGTGCACTTCCCAGTGGCAAGATGGGACCCCCCTTTAACCGGGGGGCGACACCCTTTGTTCCGCGTCTTCGGCGGCGCATTCTTTCGAAGCATCCTCGCACATGTTCGTACGTGTAATATCTAAAGCGCGCATTAGACGATATCCTTTCGCGATCGCAACAGCAAATATATTTAATTTATCGCGTTTTTTTTTTTTTCTGAAAGGACTGCTAGGGGAGGCCTTCCTGATGTGTGCAGGCAGACAACGCCCAAGAAGTATAAGGCTTTTTTCTGCGTGTGTGGATATAATACTTCATTTTCTCGAACAGCGTTTCCAGGTAGTTTGCACTCTTCGATACTGAGGTTTTTCAAAAATTAGCCCGTTTTTTTATAGCCCCTCCCCCCCCCCCCCCCCCCCCTGTATATTACAGCTCGTAAAAGCTACTTTAGAGAACTCGGTTTTCCTGCCAGACAAAGTATAAACGCATCCTGACCGATATAATTCTTCAAACGGCTTGTTTTTCTTCTATTGTTTTAAACCGATATATAGAAAGTCTCATGCCCATAAAAAATCAAAGAGTCGACAATCAGTCCTTATTAAATGCGCAGCATTTCTTAGCGAACTTCGGCGACTTTGAGCGTATCTATCTATCTATCTATCTATCTATCTATCTATCTATCTATCTATCTATCTATCTATCTATCTATCTATCTATCTATCTATCTATCTATCTATCTATCTATCTATCTATCTATCTAGCCGCCTACGACTTTGTGCTCTCCTGGCCGTATCGTTAATGGGATTTATACCAAATTTGGTATGGCATAACATGACTGTATGACGAATATAAATGGCTGGTCATATCATGAAAATCATGATTAATTTGTCATGAAAAGTATGATTTACATGCCACGCTCATGGCGCGCTCGCGGCCGTTTCGTTAGCTTGACATACACCAAATTTGGGATTGAGTCACATGACTGTATGACGAACATAAATGACAAGTGGTAATATGAAAATCATGACTTCATGAGGGACATGACTTGCATTCCACGCTCATAGGGCGCTCGCGGCCGTTTCGTTAGCTTGAAATACACCAAATTTGGTATTGAGTGACATGACTGTATGACGAACATAAATGACAAGTGGTAATATGGAAATCATGACATATCATGAGCGACATGACTTGTATTCCACGCTCATGGCGCACTCGCGGCCATTTCGTTAGCTTGATATACACCAAATTTGGTATTGAGTGACATGACTATGACGAACATAAATGACAAGTGGTAATATGGAAATCATGACTTGTCATGTGCGGCATGACTTGCATGCCACGCTCATGGCGCGCTCACGGCCGTTTCGTTAGCTCGAGGTACACCAAATTTGGTATCGAGTGACATGACTGTATGAGGAACATAAATGACAAGTGGTAATATGGAAATCATGACTTCATGAGCGACATGACTTGCATTCCACGCTCATGGCGCGCTCGCGGCCGTTTCGTTAGCTTGAGGTACACCAAATTTGGTATTGAGTGACATGACTGTATGACGAACATAAATGACAAGTGGTAATATGGAAATCATGACAAGTCATGAGCGACATGACTTGCATTCCACGCTCATGGCGCACTCGCGGCCGTTTCGTTAGCTTGATATACACCAAATTTGGTATTGAGTGACATGACTGCATAACGAACATAAGTGGCAGGTGGTAACATGAAAATCTTGGCATGCATGTCATCTACAATGCCATTTACATGCCACGCTCATGGTGCGCTTGCGTCCAGTACGCTAGCTTGACATACACCAAAATTGGTATATTGCGACGTGATTGTATGACGAACACAAATGACAGGTCGTAACATGTAAAACATGACATGCAAATTATGTAAAGCATGATTTGCTCCTTCCTGGCTGCTTCGCATTACATCGATTCCCACAGTGCGTGGGATCTGCCGGCTTTTGTCCGCTAGTGTCTTCGGCAGTTGGTCTTATTGACCTGCGGAAGCATCTCTTATTGCTAGTTGTCAGCTTCTATAGCCCCAGCACGGTGAGTGATTCGTTGGCCTTGCACAACTAAAACGCAAGTTTCAACAGCGAACCTGTTTAAGACAACCGTAATTTGTGTGTGCGGTGTATATTAGAAAACTATATCATCATCATAAATGGGTATGTGCCACAGAAATTGGGTAAATTTCACTACTCCCCACTGGGTCACTAAAAATGAAGAAGGCAACAGTTAGCCAATCAAATCATAAACGGGTAAACGGAAAGGCAACGGCGGCTGCAAGAAGACCCCGAAGCGACGGAAGGCGTACGCCAACCACGACAAGCCCGGAGATCTATGAGAGGTGCGAACGCTTGCTTTCAGCTCGAGTTTTTGTCTCTGGAGTTTGGACAGCTATATTGTGTCTGTGAAGCTCTCTGCGCTGAGAATCAACGAAGAAACAACCTAGCATCAACTAATTAAAGCCTGGCGGTGACCTAGAAGCAACCTATCAACAACCTGCATCACCTAGCTATAAAGCCTAGAAACAACCTATACTCTGTTTCAGAAGTTCCTTACAGCACTGTGAAGGCTTTACAGGGCCCCTTAGCCAATAGGAAGGGCGTTTAGCCCCTCCGCATGTATTCATCCGCGTCGCGTCGTCTGCTCGGCGTCTGCCTGGCGTCTGCTCGCACGCGTAGGGCGAGTAAAGGCCGTTTCACGTGTCACAATTTGACACGTGACACACAATTTCACGTGACACACGTCACAGCGATTTTCAGGCTTTGAATTCGCTCGCAACGAAAAAAAAGGGCCGTTCGCTCTCGCCGCAGCGGTCAGCGGCGAGCGACCAACATGTTGAAAATAAGTTGGAAACAGTTTGCTCTGTTCGCAGCTGCGGAGTGATTTTGCGGTCGGGACCCGTCGAAATAGCGCCAGTCAGGCCAAGCCGTTAAAACTGCGTCGGCGTGTTTGTTTTGGTAATCGCCGATGTTGCGCACTTCAAAGTGGATTTAGATTGCAAATTGTTCTTAAATGACCAAACGCGCGTACTCTTCGTTACCGTCCATGAAAACCTAGTAATGTCATAACGCAGAGATTGTTACATTACATTTGAAAAATTCTGCAGTGTCTGCCCAAAGTACGGCGGTAAGCAATGTCGCTCGCCGCGACGGTCGCTGAGCGAAAATCGCTGACCGTTCGTAGCGCATGTGAAACGAAACCACCATAAGCGGCGGTGGCGAACACAGCGAATAGAGCGAACGGAGCGATTTTTTTCGCTGCAGTCGCGGCATGTGAAACAGCCGTAAAACGGAAAGACGGCATCACCGAAAAAAAAAAAAAAGAAAAGAAATGGCTGCACCCATTGCAGCTGGTGCCCTACGCTTCGAATTTATTGTCATTGTGCGCCGTGTGACCCGTACGTTACAAACTGACGCTTGTATTTGCTTTAGGTTAATGTGCTGATGCTTCGACAGCGATGCATTCGTGGCTATATGGCGCTAATTCCAAGAACCATTATCGAATTCTCGGCGCGTTAGGCTTAGCAGGCGAGGATAACCGAACAGCTTATCTCGCAAATAACGAGAAAACGTACCCGATGCTTTGTCCTCAGCGTGAGATGGC
Source organism: Rhipicephalus appendiculatus (assembly GCA_030522465.1). Classification (NCBI taxonomy): domain Eukaryota; kingdom Metazoa; phylum Arthropoda; class Arachnida; order Ixodida; family Ixodidae; genus Rhipicephalus; species Rhipicephalus appendiculatus. The sequence continues at coordinate 5,040,444 of JALIZH010032971.1, forward strand.
GCAAAGCGATGGCTGATTCCATCATTTATTTGTTGCTGCCAGGTCAGTGGGCTTATAGCAAGCGCAAGTTCGGATAGAAGCGGTTGGTCGCGTCTGCATGGGCGCTGCCATGTTTATTTGCCACCGTAGCTACCGGTGGTTACTGATACCGCAATTAAAGGCATACGACATCAATGCGATAAATAATAAATATTTCACGCTTAGATAAAACCCAACACGTGTCAAACAAGCGCAAACGTGTCGACCCCTAAAATTGTGAGGTAATTATATCTAGAACTATATTTTGCTGCGCAAGCGGGTAGCTTGCTTACACCCCGTAGCCTTGGTAGTGCTGAACGGTATTGGTGAAACTGAGTATAGTATCATATCCCAACCAATCTGCTTTGCCGGCAGCCGTTTCATGTTCACATCTACTCTCGATTATGGAAGAGCCAGAGATTTTTTGGCAGCGAAGCTGTTTAAGCTGTCGGCAACTTGTGCTCTGTCGTAAAAAACTATCATCATCACGACCTGGCACGCGCTCTCTTCATTTTCTTTACGGTGAAGCTGTTTAAGCTATTGGTAACTTGTGCTCCGTCGTGCAAAACTCCTCAGGTGGGTATGCACTACAGGAGTTGGGCAAGCCCCACTACCATGTACAGCAGGTGCGCATGTCAAACGAAAACGAACACGTGAAAAAGAGAGAAAGAAAGAGATAGAAAATAGAGAGAAAGAGAGAGAGGGGAAAACAAAGCTATAGAAATAAAGAGGCACCGAAAGATAGAGAGAAATAAAGGGAATAAAGACGAAAAGATAAAAATAAAGAAAAACATAGACTGAGAGAGAACAAGAAAGAAAGAGGAAGCGATAAATAGAGAGAAAGAGAGAAGAAGGAGTGAGAAATGTAGAAAGAGCGAGAAAGAGAAAGAAATAGATGGAGTGAGAAAGAAACAAACAGAAACCAATACAAAGAAGAGATGCAAGTAACAGACAGAAAGAGAAGAAGAAAGAACGAGAAAAAAATAAAGAGAAACAAGAAAGGCCGCCAAGCTCCGCTCTTCCTTCACGCTTGGCACTTCTAGTGCGAAGCTGGCATAAGTTTTCTTAATAATCAGAGAAATTAATTTTACAAACACACGAAGGAGAAGATGGTTGAAAGAAAGAAAGGGCAACGAGCTCAACCAGAACAAGCATCCGCTTTATATCTCTACACAAATATGTTAGGCAAATGGAACTAGAAAGATGAGAAAGAAATTGCGCACTTGTAATCTGATCTCGATCGCAAGTACCTCCTGCCACATGCAAAGCACGCACACTTAGACATTTTCTAATCACGAATGCTACAGTCTTGCACTGCAAACATGACGAGTGTTTATCTCGCCCCTCCCAGTTTACACACACCGTTCGCTAGGTTGTGCTCTGGTGCTGCGGTCGCTTCTGGGAATCTTTGCTTGAGGTGCCTCACGGCGAGAGTTGCGAAGCCGGCGCGAAGAACACTACGGGGTGCTTATAAAGGAGGGGCCTCAAACTCACCTCAGCAAGCGGGCCGCAGTCGCGCAATTTAGTCCCGCAAGAGCCGAGGCAGTGAAGATGGTAGAAGAGGAAGAGGGGGGGGGGGGGGAAGAGGGGGGTTGCACAAATTGTCCAATTGTCAGAAACCGTTGCCAATTCCAAGAAAACCGTTCGAATATCTATCATACCGGTGATTTCTGAAGAAGATTTGGTTCGAGCATTCCAACATGTCAATACCGAACTTCAAGATGTCTAAAATCTGGACGCCTATTCTGAAATAGCTCTTGTTTCTGAAATATAGCTCTTGTTTCACGCTTATGTTTCACGATATGGTGACCACATGGGCTGCCTCACGAAAGCAATGCTTTAGACCAGTCACGCCTATACAGCTCACGAACATATGTATTAAGAAAATCTAAAGAAAGAATGTGGGGCGAAAACAGTCATGTCAGGGTCGTGGGCCGCAAGCAAGAGGCTCACGGGCCGCATGCTTGAAACCCCGGTTACCAAGTGAGAACGTCAAGCGATCGACGGAATCGAAACTGCGTGCTAGTCTCTTCGTGTAATCCGTGAATAGTGTAGTCCGTGTAAGCGCAAGCCGTCACCGCTTACAAAGGGCGCGTGCGACGTCGTCCTATCGGCTGGCACCTCCCGTTTTGCATAAGCGGAGCTCCACCACTGAATTGGGACTGACCGCAATGACTTATGTGACCATATAGAGGGACGATCACCACGATACTACACTGCTTTTAGCGAATTAAGAAAGGACCCTGGTTAAGAAAAAGAAGGACGTGCACATAATTCGTTCTCGCCTTTCCGCCATCAGCATGCTGCCTCTCATCACAGTAACGTAGCTGAAGGTTGTAATGAGGCGGGTCCCACCTATCCACTTCTACGTGCGATCGCAAAGCGAATGTGAATAAGGAAGTACGCGCGAAGATGTTCGGGGAGCGTATAAATTACACGCCCCGTACTCTCCAGGATCAGAGGACATGCAGCAGGGGCTATAAGCGGTATGTGACGAAAATAAAGCAATCTGCAGCCAACCCGAAGTCCATGGTTTTCGCCGTGGTTGGCCGCGAAGCCGTGTGCTTTTACCGGTCGTGATTACTTCTCGTCAAAGCTCCCCGCTCCCTCCATCACCACCCATTAAGCCTACTTGTACTCCGTTGTCGCGACCCGGCCTTTCGGGCACGAGCGGCAAGCGAGAAAATAATGGGTGCGGTTAGTAATCCGAACCATTTGCCTAAGCGCCTGCGGCCGCGCGACTCGGGCTCGTTTTGCGAGCGATTAATGAAGATTCGATTCACGCGAGACAGCAGCGTGGCTCTTATATACTCGCCGTCGGTTAACCTGATCTCTCTTCTTTTGCCCCGTCTTCTTTTCCTCGCCGGCCTTAATTTTCGAGGTGTGGTTTTGCGTTACCCCCGCGACGTCAGTTGATAGCCCTAGGTGCACTGATTCACGCACCATCGACTCTCCGCACTTAGGGCTTGTGGAATCTAGCGATCCCCTGCCGCATTTAGTAACAGGTATCACGACTGCGTAATTGCTTACACGCTTATTCTAAGCAATATTTTGTTTAGTTTTAGGTCTCTAACACTTTTGGAACACGCCGGATCGATAAGAGAAATGAAGTTTAATGCCTCACAGTATCTTGCATCATCAGCTTCCTCACATAATTTCATGTCGATGCATTGGGATTTGCGACGAATTAATTTCCACCCTTAGATTTTTTTTTTTCAGCCTAACACTGAAATCGAAAGCTCCGTACCAAATTAACACCTCTGACTCGTTGTAGCCAAAAATTCAGTGCATTAAAGAAGCACTGATGACTCATTGTTTATTACGCATTATTTGACGACATATAATTACGAGGACGCTTGATTTAACATCTATCCATCCATCCATCCGTCCGTCCATCAGTTCTGTTGTTTTTTTTTATTGTGTATTTTACATGAAATGGCCTGGTTTTTATTATACAGGTAGGACCCCAGGGCCCATTCAAGGGCTGCCGCAGGGGTCCGTTTTTTAACAGGAGTGGTTACTACTGAGCTACAGAGCAAATAAGTACATATAAGTGCAAAAAAAAAATCCTATGAACTAATATAATAGATACATAGAAACACAGTAAATGCATATGAATACAAACAAATCGGTATAATATTTACAAATGCAAATACTACTGTTGTAAGTTTTGCAGGTGATCGCGAACAAACTGTTTATATAAATCAAATGATGAGAATGATGCCATGGTACAAGGTAAAGAGTTACAGAGTTTTGATGCAATAAGAAAATGAATGTGATCCGTAGAGTATCCTTATGCGGGGAATACATAATGGTGTAGTTAAGGCGGATCGTAAGGAATATGTGGACTTCTGATATGTTAATGTTATTGACGGGGATAGTACATTGTTATGTAAAAGTTTGTAGACAAGTAGTAAAACGCGATAATTGACACAAATTTTAAGGGTTGAATGTTTAGTCATCCATAAGCAATGTAACTGGGTCTGTTCTTGGGATAAAAAGAAGGGCACGTAGTGCTGTGTTCTGCGCTACTCTGAGGGGTTTCAGCGTTGTCGGGTATGTTAATCCATAAATTTCTATAGCGTATGTAATGTGTGAATGTATGAAAGAATGATATATTGTTAACGTTGTGTTTAATGGAAGAATATAGCGTAGCCTGCAAAGAATAGGTATTTTCCTGTAAATCATAAGTGTTGTTTCATGAACATGTGTGTGCCATGAAAGTTGTGCGTCCAAGTAGACGCCAAGAAATGTTGAATTACTAGCCCTTTCTAATACTCGTCCGTCCGTCCGTCCGTCCGTCCGTCCGTCCGTCCGTCCGTCCGTCCATCCATCCATCCATCCATCCATCCATCCATCCATCCATCCATCCATCCATCCATCCATCCATCCATCCATCCATCCATCCATCTAGCCATCTAGCCGCCTACGCCTGGGTGCTCTCGTGATAGCCTCCCTAACTTGGTGTAGACCAAAACCGGTATAGGATGATAAGAGGGTTTGACGAATATGACTGATCATCACATGAATAACGTGAAA
>JALIZH010032971.1:5050000-5170000 GCA_030522465.1 Rhipicephalus appendiculatus
TGGCGAGGTGGCGTCTTCTCCAGCATCGCCTGCACTAGTACCGTGAGTGGTGCCCCACGGACTTGATAGACTTTCAAATAGTCAGGGCGCGCCGAGTACTCGCGTGAGCAGCGGTGTGGAACTGTAAGGAGGCGTCGTATTGTTCGGACATTGAGAATATGTGTTGTAATTGCTTTTGTGTCAAGTCCATAAATGTTTTTCTTGTCCTTGTCTTGGTTGTCTGCATCTGAGGGCCCAAGAACCACCACAATTGGCGAGCCTGCCAGGATTCATCCGGCCCAGTCACCGATTCTCGGTTGTTGCGGAGATGGACTGGGACAAAATATTAATGGTCATTCGGGAGCGAAAGCTCAATAAGGCGGAAGGTCTCAGGTTAAATGAGAAAGAACAGAGGACCGGTCATAATTATCAAGACGCTAGGAGGGTCGTGAAAGTTGACGGCAGTGGACGCGTCAAACGAAAGGAAAGAACCACTCTGAAAGCGCTGGGGCGAGGAACCAGTGATGTACCTAGAGGTCGGACGCTACCCAGGAAAGTGGTTCTGAAGAGGCGTCGGGTGGTTAAGAGCAGAAAAAGAGGCAGCAGTTTTGTGGAGCGTCTTAGGCGGTGGGTCGCGAATAGACGTAGGAAGAAGCTAAAAAAGACGCGGAACGTGAAAAAGCACCGATTGAAGTATGTCACATCAGTCGCTGGTTGCTGTAGTAGAAAAAAGATTGTCAACTGGAATACGTTTGAAGTAAATCGATATATGAGTGTATTTAAGCAGATTTCTGTAAACAATGAATTTGTGAACATTCTTGAACTGTGAGTGCTTAATACGGTGTGTAGTTATGTTTCTGAGTGTAGACGATCAGTGTTACGGACGACGAACTCGTAAACTTCGTGAGTGTTGCAGTGTAGTGACTGAAGACGTGTTCGCGAAAGTGTGTTGTGATGGCCAATGAGAGTTGAACGCAAGTGTAAGAACAAGGCAAGCAAAAGCAAGAAGCTACAGATCAAGCTGGTGTCCACAACAAGGCGGTGGCAAGAAGCAGTTTTTCGAAGAAAAACTCTTGAAAAAGGGGGCGTGTGTCATGAGTAAGAGCCCCGCGGAGGGAAAGAGAAAGACGACGACGAGGAGCGGACAACGTTCGGAACGGCGCGAGCGCGCGCACCGCAACGCAAGGCCCGAGGCGCGTGACCCGAGCCGTGATCGGGGCGCAATCGAGGATGAGCTGGCATTGTCGACGTGGGCTTGGACGAAGAAGGTTGTCTCGCCAGCAGACGGACTGGCGACGGGAGCGGCAGGACATCGACTCGGCAGGCTGTGGCGCGGGCGTCCTGAGAGGTGGCCGGAGACCTCGACCCGGTTCGAGTGAGGCTGCTCGGGATGCAGTAACCGCGCACAGCAATCACCGACGTTCCTGACGCAAGCCCCCTTCTGAGCAAGTCGGCGAACACAGTCCCCGGTGGGCCACGTCAGCTAGTACCGGGTATCGCCAAAGCCGCTAGGCCTAACCACTGAGGCTTCGCCACGTCAGCAAGGACGTCAACCGATGACGACGACGGGCGACTTCGGCAGCGGCAGGGACGGCGACGTTCGACAGGAGCGTCGAGAACCCGGACAGGGACGGAATGCCACGGATTCCGGACTTTGAGAGATGAGCAAGTAAGATCGACCATTCGGTTGAGGGACGACAAGGTCACAGGATATGGGTAGCTTGGCAGAAAAGACTCGATGAGACTATATAGGAACTTAATGCTTTTGTGTTGGTTTTGTCATGATTGCTTCTAAGATTACCTGTATTTTTGCATATTTTTATATTCTAGAGTGCCGTGCGTTTGTTTATTAAATGTGTTGTTCTGTTTACCGTGTATTTGTCTCATTCCATCACCCGTAAACACCAGAATTCGTGACACTCCCCTTTTAACATATGGAAGCGGAGTGAGCCACGAACGCGGTGACTCACTGCCCTTCTAGCAAGAGTCTGAGACGAAAGGATAGGCGTCGACTACGAGCCATCGTAATATCGCCCCTCCCTGGCTCGCACTCTTCTGCGGACTACACACACATAACCGACGTTAGTACACTGCCCACATTTCTTTCCCACAGCTGGAATCCTCTCTGACAGCTCCGCTGCGCAGCCGTAAAGGCACAGAGCTCTGGAAACTCAAGCTGCACACGTCCCTCGCTATTGTGAGACGCCAATTTCGCAAACAGCGGGCGAACGTAATGAAAAAAAGTGGCAGCAGTGGGTGAACACTTAAGGAGAAAAAAAGTTAACCAAGAACAAGGAGAAGAAGACAAACTGGTTATATGATGGCTGTTCTTTTTTTGGCTTTATTTTCTCGGCCATCGTCATTTTCTGCTACTGGTTTGCCTGCTCCAAGAGCACTGCCAGTCCGCTTGTAAAACCCGGTCCTCTGGCATGCTTCTGTTCATCAAGGAATTCTAAATCTTGCCGCAGTCAAGGGAACAGTAAAAGCTAGCCGTATAGTATAGTTGGGAGTTATAAACAACTGTTAAGAGTAAATGGAGACACGTCCATATTACATTAGGCAAAATGAACGCCCAACTCAAGAAGCGCAGAGTATAGTGAACTTGGATAGTCATCAAAAAATTGAAGGGGGGGGTGGTGGGGTGTGTATAAAGCGTTTTACAAGCAGAATGGGAGCCGCATAGCCACCGAAGAGTCTGCGCGACCGTATAGGCTGCAGTTCTCTGCTCTAGCTCGTGAATGTTTTACGAATACGTAGATCGCGGAACGTATGGCAAAATCATGTCCTCCTCTGGCTCCGGAGTTCGACTTTGGATGCTCAATTCTTTTGTAATAGCATCTCCTTAAGACCATCTTGCACGACTGTGCTGTACGGCTTCCCTGCCGTAACTTAAGTGGTGGACTGCTCGTTATGAATATCGGGGCAGATGACGTTAGCAACGCGTGGTGTTGAAACCGACGTGACGGCTCCCAGCGAGTGACAGAAACCAGTACCGAAGGTCGTGCTTTTGCTTACTTCACGCGCCGGATGCAATTCGCAAAGCCGGAAGCACGTCGTTCGCGCCGTATATGTTGGAGCGAGTGACATAAACGCGAGATTTATCTCAGATTTGATGGAGAAAACGATGAAACGGATTTTGTCTTTTTGCTTGTCGTTTAAGGAGATGCCCAACGCTGGTTCGAGAGGTTCGCGCCAAGCGGGTCCAGTCGGTGGATGCCTTGCAACTCAGTGGAAGTTATCTACTGAAAGTTGTTCTCTCTCTCTCACTGCGGGGTATCGTATTCACATGTCAAAAATAACTGTGCGCGTCAAACTTAGAACAACCAATTGATGCACTTGCTATTAGTATAGGACGGGGTGAGGAACAATCGTCCTGTTCGAAGTTGTCCTGAGTGTCCTGTCCTAGGTATGATGCACTTGTGCGTCGTATTTGGTTCGACGAGCACGTACATGGCTGAATTTATCAGTCGCATTAGTGCTGCCCATCGCATTAGTGCATCGCATTAGTATCATTCGCATTAGTGCAAGCAATCCTTTCCTAGAAAAGAATACAACAAAAATAATCGGGATGTCGAAATAGCATCCAGAAGTAAGAGATACTGAATCATAAATGGCCAGAATCCTCGTTGTCCTGTGCACGATACACCGCGAATGTTTACAGGGCATCGTGTGGGGCGTATGCTTTCAGCCAAAAGCAAACATAGCATCGCAGTGTGCGAAAGATGCACATCAATAATTCAACCGCTAAATTGACACATTATACGAGAAATGCCAGCTTGACTTTCGTAGTGCGTCGCAACTCTATAGCTCTCGCTTATCTTATTTTATGCTTATATTGTTTGCTAATTTATTTTTTGCGGTGTCCTTGAGGACAGCGTGCTAGGGGGAGAACTTATAAGCGAGTGCTTGACATTTTGCGTCCTAGATTCTGAGCAACTAAATATGCATACATCAATGTATGCCATATTGTTGCCCTGGTACTGTCCTCTTGCGATCGCGCTTAGCGCAACCCTGCTGTACGGGACATTGAAAATTTGAACAGTGATGGTAAGAACAGGTGTAAGACAACTACTGGGACGCATAACGCCGAACGAAAGGAAACGAGTCGGCTACGCACAGAAAGAAAGAAAGAAAGAAAGAAAGAAAGAAAGAAAGAAAGAAAGAAAGAAAGAAAGAAAGAAAGAAAGAAAGAAAGAAAGAAAGAAAGAAAGAAAGAAAGAAAGAAAGAAAGAAAGAAAGAAAGAAAGAAAGAAAGAAAGAAAGAAAGAAAGAAAGAAAGAAAGAAAGAAAGAAAGAAAGAAAGAAAGAAAGAAAGAAAGAAAGAAAGAAAGAAAGAAAGAAAGAAAGAAAGAAAGAAAGAAAGAAAGAAAGAAAGAAAGAAAGAAAGAAAGAAAGAAAGAAAGTAGGTCCGGCATGCAGACTCAAAGCTTCGCCAGCCCCCCTTTTTCCGGCAGGGCAAGAGCTCGGGAATTTTTTTTCACGCTCCGCTCAGTAAGAGGACGGCGGTACGTTCTTGTGCTCATGTTCAAACAAACAAACAAACAAACAAACAAACAAACAAACAAACAAACAAACAAACAAACAAACAAACAAACAAACAAACAAACAACAAACAAGCAAACAAACAAGCAGACAAACAAACAAACAAACAACAAACAAACAAACAAACAAACAAACAAACAAACAAACAACAAACAAGCAAACAAACAAACAAACAAACAAACAACAAACAAGCAAACAAACAAGCAGACAGACAAACAAACAAACAAACAAACAAACAAACAAACAAACAACAAACAAGCAAACAAACAAGCAGACAAACAAATAAACAAACAAACAAACAAACAAACTTTATTTGTAGAGAGTTAGGCGTGCAGTCACGGACACCACAGAAGGAAAATAGACAATAACACTTCTTTTTAGCGCTGTAGCTGTTTAAGCTTTTCGTTGCGCCGGATAGTGGGGACAGGAGTTATCATCATCATGATCCGGCACGGACTCTCTTCGTCGTCTTCTTTTCGTGCCCTTCATCGCCTTCTGCTTCGCTCCCACAACACGTGCGCCGATTGGTCCGGTACGGGATGCAATAACTCTGATGGGCGCGAGAACCTGTACAGAAAGAGCGAGAAAGAAAAGGAGACAGAGAGAAAGATATTGCAAGAGAGAGATAATTAACATTGGGAAAGGGACACCAACCAACGTATTCAATTAAAGTAATAACATAGTTTTACTTTAAAAGGAAAAATCCCGACGTTTCGGGTCCAACTCGGGCCCTTCTGCTTGGCGAAAAAAAAATTCTTGGAGGGGTGGCACAAGAACCAGCGTCCCCACGATCCGAAGGCGAGCGTCGTAAACACTCGGCTATCCAGGCACGCTGGCAGAGCAGAGCATAGCCTTGTACAGTATGGTCATAGTCCCTCAGTAGCTCTATAGTCATAGCCCCTCAATAGCTATTGTCGTAGCCCCTCAATAGCAAGAAGTATTGAATGGCTATGGTATAGTATAGCAAGGAGGTAGGAAAGGGTAGTGGGGGGTGAGGAGGGCAGATCTTAGGCTGAGAAGGAGAGAAAGGAGGAGGAGGAAAGAAGGGGTACAGAGAGGGAGAAAGAAAGAAATAAAGAGAAAGAGAGAAATAGAAATAAAGGGAAGGAAGAGTGAAAGAACAGAGGGCTAGAGGATGACTACAGAGAGAGAGAGAAAGAAAGACAGAAAAAAAAAGAGACAGAGAAAAATAAGGGGGAAAGAAAGGGAAGAAAGATAGAAGAAGATAGAAAGACAGAGAAACGAATAGATGTAGAGAAAAAGAGATAGACACAGACTCAAGAAAAAATATATATAAAAAAAGACAACCACGTATAGCATATTATAGAAAAGGGGTGGGAAAGAGAGAGGTGAGAGGGTAAAAGGCCTAGCCAAGCCAGGATCCAACTAGGTGCCCACCAGCCCTGCTGTGACCCAGCCTTGCGCGACTTAGTGCAAGCTGCGCTAGCTTTTCATTTGTTTATTTTTCTTATTTAATAAGGCACTGCATTTGACGGAACCGCCAGTGTCTAATCAGCGGTGTAAGCGGCGGTACATGCGTACCATACTCACACGCTCTATGCACACAGTAAAATATTCTAATAGCTACTTTTCTTTTTAAAAAAAAAAGTATACACGCAGCTTCGCCGCAACCAAGTAAAATATAAGCGAATATATAAAGTAAAGAGAAAGATGAGTGTGCTGGAGTAAACATGAGATTAACCAGTTTGTCTGTGCAGCGAGTGAGTCGCATGCCAGGTCATGTCAAGGAATAAAACAAAAAGGAAGCTATAACAAGTACGCAAACAAACCTCGTAATAAACTATAACTATGCCGGCCCATCCAAACTCTACGTTTTATATTCGAGCGTGAGCGAGTTAGCGCATTTCGTTGAAGAGTCGCGCATATACCAAGAACTTTCTCACTTGCGCAATTTTCAGTTTCGCGGAAGTGAATGACGGATCCGGTGTAGGAAAACAAACAAAACAACAAAATAAGTAAGAGTGAAAGTGTCACGGAGCAGCGACAAATCTTTCCATCATCGTCATATCGACACGTATATAGTATAGGGTATGCCGTGCAGAGTTACACAATGACACGTCGCATGGATGGAGACCAGAGATTATGGATTATAGGGCCGGCTTTGGCGTGAATAGACGACGGGGGAAAAATGGTTATTGAAAGGTCACGACGGCTTTTCTTACTCTGTATTTATTTAAAATTTAAACTAAGTGTCGTATATGGAAGTAGGCATAAGCTGTTTTCCGGCATTTCGGAGAAGCTGTGGTTTTATAAACTACAGGGGATGTGAAGAAGAAGACGCGCGTCCGGTCAGCAGCATCGCCAACGCTCGGGTGCTTGTCTCGCTCGGCTGGCTCGCCGCGCTCTTCTGGGCGCTGGCATCTTTCTGGACGGTGCTCTGCTCTACCTTGCTGTGTTGCGTTCGCAGAGTCAACACAGAAACGTACATCTAATACACCTCTTCTCAGGGACATGCGTGTGTTTTTAGGGATTTACAAAGAGCGCTGCAGTTTTACTTTGCTAAGTTTTCGCCTGTCAGCGCAAGAAAGTAGCGGTAGCTGGTTAAATGTATTGACTTATGCCCTGAAGCAGTGCGCAAGCTTCTATGTAACATTTTAAGTAAGACAGGCTAGGAATATATATGACGGAAGACATTGAAAATTAAGTTAGCGCTGAGTGATGACGCAAATCGCGGCTGAGGCGGAAGCTCACATACACCACGTTTTATTTATTGAATTTGAAGGTATGCTTCACTGTTAACACGAAGCTTTGGCAGTCAGGTATTCAGATACAAACACAGCGTAATGGTGCTCGCCATAGGCGACTGCTTCGCATATTTAAGGAAACATTTGGTATTTAGGAGATAGGCTCATAATTAATATAAGTTTACAGTCTACAACATGTCTATATTCTTCGACAGACAACTTCTTATCTCGGCTTTTTTCTTTTTTGGGGGGAAAAGCCTGGAAAGTCCGAATTATTGAAATATATAAACAGCATCGTGCTTATGGCTTTGTAACTTATATACAGATACAGATAACCCAGCTAAGTGAACAAAAGAAGTAAAAAAAAAAAAACTGGCCTGCTCATTTAGTTGTAATAATTTTTTTTAATACCTACGGATAACAGCATTAATGAGAACTAACAGACAATGATACCAGGGAAGTATAGGGGATGTTTTTAGAAGTAATTGTAATGTAAGTGGGAAGAAATAAAAGTGGACGAAAAGATAACATGCCGCCGGCAGAGACCAAACCTGCGACCGAGAGGTCGCAGGTTCAGTCTCTGCCGGCGGCATGTCATCTTTTGGTCCACTTTTCTTTCTTCACATTTATTTTATTTGTTCATACTTCCAATCCCAAGAAGCGATTATAGCAGGGAGGGCAAGTAAATACGATACATAATATCATCAGCGAAAAAACATGTAACACTATGAAAAACATGCAACACTACACTGTCGAGAGTGCACCATCGGAAAACTAAGATACGAAACGTAAGGGGATGCAAAAATGTATAATAGGTTACAGTTGTTTTTTTTTTCAATACATGTGCTATACAATTTACACAGACTAGGAAAATGATTTAAAGAAACTACAAACACCAGAATACTAAGGATCAAAAGTATTTGTAACACAACGAAGGCCGAAGAGTCATACTTGCGAGGCGAGTAAGTGAGACTCATAAAATTACAGAAAAGTTTTTAACTCAGGACTATGGATAATATGAGAGGGCAGCTTGTTCCATTCTGAGGTTGCAAGTGGGAATAATGAAAATCTGAAACATTCCGTACTAAAACGGTAGCTTTGTAGTGTTTGGGTATGTTTATGACGGGTCTGTCTCGTTTGGAATTTGGACAGGTAGCGATTACTACTAATAACATGACCTATACTTCCCTTGGCATCATTGTCTGTTAGTTCTCATTAATATTGTGCCTAACAAAGAAAACGAGCCCTTAAATTTACACTTCGTTCCTTCATGCAGATAAGACCCTAATTTGGCATGCTCGTGTGGGCCGCCTGAAGAGGTGAACATTCTTCGTCTAACAAGTGAGAATTCATGGGTAACTACGTAAAGTGGTTCACTAGGTTATAATTATTATATCGCGCACTAACGAACACACCTTGAAATTTGCGAAACAGAATGCGGACAGTGAGCTGTCGAGTCTGAGCAAGCGGAAATGCTAATGCACGCCGTTGTCTCACCTTAATCGCTGTGGTCCGTTTGACGCCTGAAAGCAAGCGCAGATTATCTACTGCACAAAGCAGTCATACAGAAGCCATGTACTATTCCCAATTATGCGTTTTTTCTTCATTTTCTCTTTTAATATTGCCTATCTGAAACGACGAAAGAAGGAAATGATTTGAGGAACTTGTTTCCTTTCTTATACGCAACTAAATGAAACCAACAGACAGTTAAGCCAAGGAAAGCTTAGGGGATGTTGTTTGCGGTTCTTAACTGTATTTTAGTAATTATGACATAAATTCAAAAGAACTAAAGTGGATGAAAATGCGCCTTTTCTGTCAGTGGGATCCTAACCCGCAACCTTCGTATTACGTGTCCGATGCACCACCGGTGCTCGGACACGTAACAAAAATATTGTTCCCTGCGCTTTCCTCAGCCTAATTGCCTGTTGGTCTCACTTGGTCCACTCTCCAGGGTTCATCCGGAGCAGTGGTCATCCCAGCGAAAGCGATTTCCGTCAGTTTCAAGACAGACCACCCAACGTCATCGACGGCTGCAGAACTGGCCGCTCTTCGCGCTGCACTTCGCGTAGTCAACCACCAACAGCCTCAACGATGGGCCATCTTCAGTGACTCATAGGCAGCTCTTCAATCTTTGCAATCAGCCCTGCGACACGGACCATACGAGCAGTTGGTCTTTGAGGTTAGGTATCTCCTCCATACTGCGTTCGAGAAAGGACACCATGTGACATTTCAGTGGCTGCCAAGTCACTGCGGCGTCATAGGCAATGAACACGCCGACAATGCTGCTCGATCAGCTCTTCAAGGCGACAGGCTTGAGAAGATACCGCTATCAAGGACCGACGCTGCTAGCCAACTTCGAGTGGCCGCACGAGAAATCACTTTCACCACTTGGAATACTCCAAGTAGACTGCACAGTCAACACCACCACAGCCCGAACAATTTACGACTTCAGACACTTGCTGGACTACGCCGAAACGATGCCACTCTACTTTGCCGTTTATGGTTAAGAGTGGCTTTTACAAAGTCATTCTCCTTTCGTATCCAAATGGCTGACAACCCCTTATGTGACAACTGCGGTAGCGAGGAGACATTACAGCACATCTTCTGCGACTGTCCTCGCTACAATTCGCAGAGAAAATCACTCGCAGGCGCTCTTGCTCGCATAGATCGCAGACCGATGACGGTGGAAACCATCCTGGAATGTCGTCTTGAGAGATAATCGCGGGTAAAGGCGACGAAGGCGGTGCTCAACTTCCTGAAGACAACAGACTTGGACCGGCGGTTATAGACTAATCGCGTTACCAAGACACTGAGATATGTGACTTTGTGTGTGCGTGCTCTCATCTCCTCCTTCCTCTCTCTTTCTTTATCTTTAAAACTCCTCCATCCCTTTCCCCAGTGTAGGGTAGCATACCGGTCCCTCTAGACTGGTTAACATCCCTGCCTTTCCTTTCTCTCCTGTTCCTTCCTTCCTTCCTTGGTCCTATCCGAAACCAGCGCCGTAAGCTTTGATCCGGCTGTGTTCGCGTCGTTAGAAGTGGATAAGCTCATTTAATGAGCACCTCTTTAATTTTCTGTAGATTAACGGTGGAAATGGATTGACGACCAACCGCTCTCGAGCTTCGTGTCGGGGTTCGGCGCGCGCCCGTATATCGACGCCGACACGAAACACCCTCATTCTCCGCTTGTCCACCGAGGGCACCCGACATTGAGGGGAGGCGTGAAGAGAGGTGGTTGGACGTAAGAAGGCTATGAGCACAGGTTCATCGAACGTTGTCCGTCACGCTTCATTTGTCATGTTTCGGGAAGGCGGCTGAGGAGTTTTTGCATGATTTATTTCCGCGTGTATAGTATGTTCCACACTAGTACTCCGACCGGTGCATTGGTGTCGCTGCGTTCAAGGAAAGAGGTGGCCTCCTGAGAGCGTCATATATATATATATATATATATATATAATAGACGAGATTAGAACAGCTGGCCAGGAACGGGTGCTGTGTCTGTCTCGTTCTTTACAATGGCGCAGCGTATAACGACACCCTAACCTTGTAGCTGAAGCCACGTGTCCTCGTGGGTTGTCGGCAGCACGGGTCTCTCCATCTAGGAACGCCGTCCACGCTTCCTCGATCATGGACTCCACGACCCGATTGCTGCAATAGCAACCCATTGAATCATACGCGGATGGCATCAATGCCTCTTCGGTGGTTTCAGGGTACGACCTGACAGGAACCTGGCTACCACCTTCGTCTGAGAAGGAGCACGGTCTCCTGCCGTTCGGGAACATTACGTACGCTTCCCGTTACACGCATCCCGTGCCCAACACTTTTCTAACGGGTGAGCATCCAAGGGACGCCGTCCAGGCTTCCTTGGCGTACCCCGACGCCCCCCAAGACAGCGCGCGGCCTCCTGTTGCCCGGGAACGCTGTTCATGCTTCCCGTTGCGACACCCTCTCGTTCAATAATCCAAGGACACCTTAGCAGCTTTGGGATGCTGTACAAGCTCCCTCGGACAAGCAACCCGTGACCGTGAACACAACCACCACATTATGCGGATCATCGGACAGCGCCGCGCAGCTGCGGCGTACCATCGCGCGACTCCGCGTCACGGTCAACGCCTTGACAGCGTCGAGCTCCGCGCTGGTTCCCGCGATCGTGCCGGAGTTGTGCGCGATCAACGCGATATTGGATGTAGCCGCCTGAGACGATCTTGAGGTCAGCTCACGCGAGCAGCGCAGAGAGTTCCGGTGCACCTTAATGCAGCTCTCACACCAGCTGGGCTGCTTCGCGTTGGCGCTCTCTGCATTTTCGCCTGCGGTCCCACCATCGCAAGCCGCCTGCGAAATACCGGAGTTCCGCGGCTTTCACGATCAAGCTGAACATTGGGTGGGGATCATCAACGCTACAGGAGCTCGCGAGGCTTGGACGGAACTTCAGAAATGGTCCGCGGCCGTAGAGCGCCTTCGGGACGGTGCCGCGGCGTGGCACAGGTACGAAGGCGTGAGGCAGCAGTCCTGGGCAGAATGGAGTGCTGCCCTGATTGCCGCTTTCGGCCGGGTTCCCTGTACCTCCAGTGAGTCTAATCCGACATCCATCGAGGACAGAACTCTGGAGGGGCTCCACCTCGAGGTTGCAACTGCGCGCTGCAGCTCACCGCCCCCCCCCCCCCCCGCCCCCCCCCCCCCCCCCCATCCACACACACACACGCTATGCTATTTCCCACTTTCTTCTTTCCATCTTTTTGTACCTCCTTTCGACTTTCCCACAGACGCCAAGCCGTGCTCCATTCTAGGACAAGGCATCTCTTTAAGTCCAAATTATGATTTCGTATAACAATGTGAATTGCCTGCCGTTTCCCGGTTAACCAAAACATTCTTTAGCATGAAGCTGTTTTGGAATTCTATCCCTCCGAAATGTACACCGTTTCGCTATTCGAAGTCGACCGAGGATGTGGATTCGATTCCCGACCACGGCTGCCGCATTTCGACGGGGGGCGGAAAGATGCAATACTCCCATGTACTATCCGCGTCAATGAAACCCGAACAGCGGCAAGCATTCGCAGTGGTACAGTGCGCGCCGTCCAGTTATCACTATGGACAGGCGCGCATGTATGCGAAGTGCGAAGTGCTGCCGAACCGGATGCGCGCGCCTGTCAGTGGTGATAACTGGACGGCGCGCACTATACCATTGCGAATGCTTGCCGCTGTTCGGGTTTCATTTGACGCGGATAGTACATAGATCAACCAGCTTGTTAAGGAGCGCCGGGTTGTTTGAGATAATGCGGTGTTCCCGAACATGGCGTGCCTCGTAGTGACGTCGTGGTTAAGGCTCGTAAGAACCCAGTATATCAGCACAAAACAGCACAAAAAACATTGCTGATCCTTCTGTCATAGGAATCGGTATAACACGAAAGTGAAACGTGTCTTCGAACAAGTCGTTGAGCGTTTACTGTGTGTTGTTTCATCACAAGGGCAAGAATGCTATAGCTACAAATTGTAATGTCACACGAAGAACGGGAAGCAGCCCGAAACTCGGAAAGCAGCTCGGCAAGCAGCTCAGAAAGGACGCACGAAAAGAACATACACAGGACGAGCGCGAAGGAACAATTGTCACAGCTCGACACTTAAAGCGCTCTGCTCAAACACAAAGAAGGACGCACCAAACGAACGAACATGGACACACAATACAGCCAAAGCGCGAACTAACAACTGTCACAATTGTTACTTTGTGCGTGAGCAGCGTGCTTCTTTCGCAAACGTGAAAGCCGCAGCGAGCGAAATGACCTTCGTGCTCTCTCTAATTTCAACGCACACTTACGGTGAAAGCACAAGCGGTACAAACTACCCACAACGAGATAAGCGCGCGCGCATGAGTGACCACGCCCTGGAGAGGCGCGCGCGCATCGCAACGCGTGGGCCCCTGCGCTCCATTCGCGCCTTTCGCACCATCTCGCTAGTGATGACAAAAACACGCTCAAGTTGCCGAGCTCTGACTACAACCAATAGTAAATGGTGTATGTAAATAGCTCGCCATTACTAACCTGAAGAACGTACGTTCTGTGGCCGAGTTCATTGGCGCCGCGCGCTGCGGAGCGAGGCTCGTAGGTTCGACTCCCGGCGACGGAACTTTTCTTCTAGTTTTTTTCTTTGCCATCTGTTAGTGCATATTTTACAACGTCATATTCGTGACGGAAATACGTCAGTGGAGCCGTGGTGGACCCCGGCATAAAACACTTTCGTCTTAAAATAACAAGAAACCAAGAAGACACAGGATAGAGTGCTATAGTTTCTTCATTTTATGTATTACCAACTAGCCTGCCAGAAAATGTTACTAAAACCCGGAGATCGAATTCACAAAACTTCTGTTTGATAAGTGTGCTTTCCTATTAGTCATCCGGCTTCGCTAATGATATGTCCCACACTGTGACTGTCTGAAATATTCTCTTACGAAAATCTTATCGTAAGACGTTTTTGTGGGTACGGGCCCAGAACTATTTTTTTCTTCGCCATTCGATGAAGCCAAACAGCCACGTTGCGCGGCAAACGACAAAAGGAAAGAAAACGGTAAAGGCGAAGCAGGGGAGACCAGCCATAGCTCTCAATCTGGTCGGCTTTAGCTGGCGACAGCGCGAATGGCAGGAAATCGGCGCTTGACCAACCGGGCCAAGAAAAACGCTATCAGCCATGACTGTCGCGCTACGTTGCCCGGGCTGCTGTAGCAGAGTGCTCGAAGATAGGGGCATCGCTCTCTGCTCTAACCACAGGTCGTGGTCCCAAATCCCACTTCGGCTTCCGGACCATCCGATGCCATCCCATTTCTCCCGACAGGCAGCCGCTTTCAACCTGACCCGCGCCGAAGTACGAAAGGATAGCACGAAACTGGACTGTCCGAGAAAAGGGAGCGGTATAGCGTATACTTAATTCCCGTCGTTACCTGAGCAGCCGTGGTTTTATAAGCATCGGCCAGGTTGCGTTACAACTCCATCGCCTGTCAAAATGAAGGATGCGGCTGGAGGAAGGAAGGAAGGAAAAGGAGAGAGAGGAAAGGCAGGCATATTAAGCGCTTTAGAATAACCAGTAGGAACTGGGGAAATGCATGCGGAGTTTTGAAGATAGATAGATAGATAGATAGATAGATAGATAGATAGATAGATAGATAGATAGATAGATAGATAGATAGATAGATAGATAGATAGATAGATAGATAGATAGATAGATAGATAGATAGATAGATAGATAGATAGATAGATAGATAGATAGATAGATAGATAGATAGATAGATAGTGCCCAAAGCAATGGGCAGGTAGGGAAAGGAACTGGAAACACTCGGTGTTCCATTAAGGGTACTGGGCACTCCCACTCTTTCCCAGGATTCCACTTGCGCGTTATGTGCTAACTGCATCTTCGTGTAGTGTGCGCGCATCAATCACAACATAGAGCAAGTTGTACGTTATATGTGATGCAACAATTGTTCCGTGACTTTGGATAAGAATACCAGGCTGTTAAATATGTATGCAAGAAAGAAGAGAACGAAGTGTTGGCACGAGAGGAGAGCGCACGCATGGGACGCAGCAAGGAATGTTTGCCTGACATGGGCGTGGCGTGTTCTAACAGCGACGCTGTTTAAGCTAGCTGTAATGTGTCCGACCCTATCTCAAAGAGCCTCGATGCACCGTTGCCTAACAAGCACTCGCCTTGCATAACTGGTGTGATGCCATGTCAAGCCGCGTGTACGCCGGGGTAGCAGCAGCACGCCGACCACGCCGGAGTGCTCGTGCCAAATCGAACATTGCTACGCGCCAACTGGAGTGACGTAATGTCGAGCCGCGTATGCGCCGGGCAATGACTGCGCAGCAACCGCGGCTGAGCTAGAGTGTACTGGAACAGGGGAGTGCTTGGAACGAGCTTCGAAAAGTGAAGCCCAAACAGGGTCAATCCGCTTGTGGCGCTGCGATCGGTAGTCTGCAATGCGTCGTCGTTTAAGAGCTGCGCACGGCTCCACCAAAGTGGCGCAGGGGTAGAATGCCCGCTTCCCACTCAAAAGGCCCGGGTTCGAATCACAGCGGTAGATGGTGGGTTTTTATTCTCCTTTTATAACTGTGTTTTCTATCATCACCTTTTATAACTGTATTGGTTTTATAACTATTATAATTTTATAACTATTATCACCTGTTATAACTGTATTGGTTTTCCTTTGTTTCTTAAAACTTGCTTCAGTTGCTACGTACTGCTACAAAAGTGACGTCAAGATGACGCCACATAACGTGACGTCATACGATGATTACATCACTCAACATTGTCGTTTTGCATTGCCTCCGAGGTCGTTTGGCGGATCACGGAAGCAGTGCTAAAACATCACTGGTGCAGGAAGCTTGCTATGTGCCCGATCCTGGACGCAGAGCAAAACCACCTTAATTGCAGGCAACTTTCGGAGTGGGGCGGGGGAGTATCAATACATCGACCGAAGAAAGAAAAAAAAAAGATGGACTTTCGCCTTCGAGTCGTCTTAGGCGAGTGCCCCTGTGAGTTAATTCCGCTCTTCAGTTACAACTTCCAGTAAACTATTTTTCGTTGTTTCTGGCATTCTTAAGCGCCTAGGTCTTCATCAGGTGTCATCATCTACTGTTAGCATGTCAGAACCAAACTTGTTTTGCACGACGTTTAGGAATTGACTATTGCCCCACCAAATTCAAACCCTCCGAGACCAGTACTCGCAACAAAATATTTTTCGTTAGTTCAGATGTTTGCTCTAATACACATGCACAGCACATACCTTGAGTGTATAGTTTACGTTTTTGCTGTGTAGGCGGGCGAGCTCTGGACTTTTCTGCGCTAGAGAAATAAGCCGGGAGGCTGTCGAAAATCCTCGGCACAGCATCCGACAAAAGTTTCGGAACATTGCGCTGCGACGTCACAGAAACACCTCCGACTGGCCAATGGTTCACGCGAACACTGTCACTCTCATCAAAGTGCTTTTCGCAGACGCGTACATGCGGGCAATCAAATGTGAAACCACGTCTTTCTTGTCGACGTATGCCGCTTCCACCTTTCCCGACGTTCGCTGTCTCTAGACAGCCAGAACATCGTCACTTTTTCGTTAACTCCCTTGTATCCTGATCGGACACCCAGGTATGCAGCAGGTACGCGGCATCCTTTCCGACCTTCAGGCCCATCACACTAAATACAATGCAGGGTATAAGCTGAAAACTACGCGCTGAGCCGCCTTCGCTGCCGTCTTCCCGATGCCAACTGACTGGGCGCAGCGCCGCCCCGCGGCCTCAGCTTGCAACGCACAAAGTTCCCCCCATAGAGTTACGGTGAAGCTTCATGACCAGTAAAAGTATTGAAGGACTCTGGTAATACCGTTAAGTTCTGATAAAGTAGCGCAACGAACATCATGCTCACACTTATTCCGGTATCTATATTGTTTGCTGTCCATCTTATCAATCACCAAACAAAGCGCGGAGGCCGCTCGGGCCGACTTCATCATGGAAATCACGAACCAAAAACAGGAGCAATAAATTACTTAATTTCATGCTGGAACCTTCTCTCACGAGTCCTTACTGCCAGCAGTCGCACTGAACCAAACTTTGCGCGGCACACTCTAAGAAATTATCGAGTAAAAAGGGTGTCTTTTTGTCCCACAACAATAATCGTCATCCATCTTGCATTCCTTTCCTTGCACTATCCCCGCGCGCCCGGGAGTATCAGGTCAGGAACGACATGCGCGTTATCAGCGTGACATGGTATTCTTGATAGGAAATTGGCCATCGCCGAGTTTTCAAGAAAGGAAGCGTAAGCAAGCCGGATGACGATTATTATTGTGGGACAAAAAGACACCCTTTTTACTCGATCATTTTTTAGAGTGCAGCAGTGTGTCGCAAATTTCCTCGAAATGTTTTACTCACTCGGGTTCTCGAGCTTCTCGTTGTGCAGCGGAGCATAATATATATATATATATATATATATATATATATATATATATATATATATATATATATATATATATATATATATATATATATATATATATATATATATATATATATATATATATATATGTATATATATATATATATATTTTTTTTTTTTGCTTTGTTGTCGACGTAATCTATCTCGCTGTCCCCCCACCCCTCCCTGTATCCATGGTTAGCCTTCGAGTGCTCTGCGTCGCATTTCCACGAACGACAGCTGCTGCCGTATCATTAGCGTGCGCAAGGTACTACACCACCGGGATCCTCGACAAAACATTATTGGCAGACTTAACAAAGTTGCGAGCGAAGCATGCAGTGCGATTTCGCTAAATAACGCGGTTAGAAAAACAAAAAGAACAAAGCGAAATAAGCTTCACTTCGAAAAATTTTTCACGAAAGACAGGCAAGCTGCGAGTGTAATTTGCGTTTGAGGCGAGTATCATCAGCGCTTTCGAATTGTAAAGGCAGAATGGAGATAATAGAATCCGTAGAAAAAAGGAAGAACAGAATCAGAGAAATCCTTGAGGAGGAGGATGATTATATTACGGCATAAAACGAAGATGAGCAGAATAGAAAAAAAAATGAATTGTAGATTTGAGTTGCAACTTTATTTTCTTACTATCGTTGTGTTTATGAAGCACACGGTCAGCGCGAAATCCAGTATCCAGTGTTATGTATAACGCGTAATTATCGTGCGTGTATTGTGGAAGTCTCGGTAACATTCGACCTTATTTGTCACGGTAACGGGAACTAGATACGAGATTAAAAAAAGAAAATGTTAGTGAGAGAGAGAGAGAGAAAGAGGCAAAGGAAAGGCAGGGAGGTTAAATGTTAGTACATGCACAGACGGGTAGGAGGTGAACATGAGTAGCTGACAGCGCTCCCGCAAAAAAAAAAAAAAAAAAAAAAAGAAAAAAATACGGAAAGGAAGAAAAGAAGAAGAATGG
Source organism: Rhipicephalus appendiculatus (assembly GCA_030522465.1). Taxonomy (NCBI): domain Eukaryota; kingdom Metazoa; phylum Arthropoda; class Arachnida; order Ixodida; family Ixodidae; genus Rhipicephalus; species Rhipicephalus appendiculatus. The sequence continues at coordinate 5,068,141 of JALIZH010032971.1, forward strand.
ATATAAAGGAGAGACTGTGTTGAGAACCCTCCCTAACTTTTTTTCCGGGATAGAGCTGCTATGTGAACGGTGAGCTATATGGGTGGGCCCACTGGACTATATGGATTATGGGTAAAGATTAGGACCGTATACACTACCACAATACACGATCAACGTCACTGGCAGCTGGACAATAAACAAACTTTTTTGTGAATGTTGAGCTGTTATGGCAAGGCAGATTAGTAAGAAAGCCAAGAAAGGCTGCTAACTGCGTTCGAGAAAGTGGGCGAGGTTATAGCAAAACCATACGTGCATTCGGGTGTTGAATCCAATCAGTTAATTTTGGACGATTTCATTACAAGCACGAGGCGCTTGTGGAAATGTGTCATTAGCAATAAAACACCCCGCTCTGGTCAAGACGCCGTGTTGACCTGCCGTATTCACTATTCCATTATTCGCACAGCTCAAGAAGAGATGTTTCAGATGACCGGTCGACCCAGCGTGAGAATGGTAGGGAATAGATTTACCGAAGCTTCGTACTGCTTGCTTGAAAGGAAGGTTTTCAAATCGACCATTTTCAACAAAATGCTGCGTCTCAATTTTTGGGACTCGCACTGAATTTACGAATGTGGGCAGAAAAAAACTGCATTCTAGAGTAGAAAACTCTTAGTAAATGATTAGTGGTTATAAATTTAGAAAAGTAAAACTTAACAGCTAACACCACAGGAACATTTGAGGCTGGAAGCACGGCGAGTAGTCCAATGCATGTATAGACTATCACTGTGGTAAACGAACGACCAGATCGCCAGAACTGCGAAGGCGGAATTCTCTTAAACTTCAAAGACATTGCTACCTATTATAAGGACAGCCATCGTCGGTACCCATCCCCAGCTAAGGGACTAAGGAGAGCGAACGAACGCGTGCTGCTTGGCGTATACACTAACACGATGCTGTACCCGGCAGTCATGAAACACTTAAATGCTACGAACACTGGCCGCTGCCAACACCATGGTGAGGTGGCTGACACTTACCACATAGTGAGGGCCTGGCAGAAATATTCAGCTCTCACCCTCCACCCGAATACTACCAGACAGGATTGGGAGGCAGCCCTGCTGAGTTGTTCAGACCTTCAGGCCCAAAAGACCTTGGTCAAGAGGGCCAGACTGACTGCTTCGACCAATTGGGTCCAGGACTAGAGACTCCAACCAGTATTTAAGGCTCCTGAATGAGTCCACACCTCCCTCGTTTAATAGATGCTTTCCACCGCCACCCCGTAATTTTTTCCAGTCAGTAGCATTTCAGCCTGGCCTCCGAAAATTCAAGAAAGAGAGACTAAAAAAGTCACAGTTTCACCGCAAGGGTGAAGCAATGAATGCGATAGCAAAAAATTGTAATGTTATACGAAGTGAGGCTGGCAGCTAACTCTTTTCGGATCCGATCTCACGCAACTCTAGAAAACGCTTGTTTAAGAGAATTCTCTTCGCGTTGAGAGCGCAGCACGTAGAAGGGTACACCGGCCCCCCCGCTGTCGGCCGCCGAGAAGGGGAGATAACGCGCGCGCCCCCGCTCGTAAAATCGAAGGTCGCTCGAGGGACCCCCCCCCCCCTCCTCGCGTCTTTTCACGCTCACGAACGACGGGCGGGGCCGGTTATATATATACATATACGGCAAATGACGGCGGCGGACGAGGACGGCGGACACCTGGCGACGCCGACGGCGAAACCCAGCCGCGAGTGTCCATATAATTGCTATCGCAATAAAATAAAAGAAAGGCATGGAGCTTTGCAAGGGCTGAGCCCGGTAGGGGGCTGAGCCCAACACTGATGAAGGGGGTAAGAGGAATAAAAGTTAGAGGGGAGGAGAGAAAAGTGACTGTTTCATCAGCAGGGGAGCAAATTCTCTTGTAGGCCAGTGTGCTCGCGGTAGCTACCAGATTCAGCCATGGACTCATATACGAAGTATACAGGAGGATATGGTTTAACACGGTGCGCTCCGTACTGCTTTTTCTGACGACTGCACACGTGCCAGTAAAGATTTCAAGTTTTATTGCGTCTGTTTGCGGGTAGGCAAACGTATTTATATATGGAGAAGCAAGACTTGCGTAAAAATTGGATAGCAACGAGATAAAGACATGATTTGCATATCCCGCACAATAAAACAGCGGCCGATTGTGAATAGAGAAAACAAAGGCACGTGGACGTCTGGGAATATATAGACAAAAATTAAATATATATATATATATATATATATATATATATATATATATATATATATATATATATATATATATATATATATATATATATATATATATTGGAGCGGGGGGATGATGGACTTTATTTCTGGCACGTACGGTAACAAAGATGACTGAGATGGAAATAGCACACGAGTAATTAATATTCTTCTTTCAGCTTCCGAGAAGATTTGTCGAAAATGAGGGGTAGAACATTGAGATAGCTTGTAACGTACTAACCCCCGTTTCAAGAAGCATACACGGGCGCGCAATATGGGGAGGCTTAATAAAAGACAGTGATTCTCAAGCCGCTCTAGCATCACTACAAAGCTCAGAAAAAAAAATTTTTTTTAAACACAATCGTATTGTATGAGTCGCTGAAAGAGGACACAAAAGCAAGAACGATGAATTGCATTGTAGCACTTCAGTGGATGTGAGATGACTGCAGTATTCCCGGTAAAACTGCCACGGACATATGTAGAAACCGGGTTTACGATATCGTAGAAGCATTAATATTCCTCTTTCATGCAGTGAAGCTCCGCCAACTCCTGGGAGACAGATACCCCGTCGTCTCAGCAAATATATCCAGTTTATTCCTCCATCTGGCAGTTCAGAGTTATCCTCTCTAGACCTAAGTCTAAAACCATCAACTATGTCTGAATGAGAACTGGAAACGTCCCTGCGCCGCCAGCAGCTTAATTGGTACAGCATTTACGGGACGCTTGCTGTAAAGGATAAAAGGTGCCCTCAGTCCGCAGTGTTCTTGTGGAGATGAAGACATGCGTTCTCACCTTCTCTAGCGCTCTTAAAGAGAATCAGCGCAGAGTAAATGTGGAGCAAGTTTACTGCTTTTAAAGAGAAGACAGCGAACTCCAAGGAAGATACTTGGTTCAGGACAACAGCAGCTTTTAGAAAAAGAGGTTCTCGAAGTAAAACTTTTTTTAGAAGACAGACATACCTTATGGAAATACCGAGTTTTCAGCCTATCCAGAAAGCTAAACGATTTCTACAAAATGCTACATCTCCCTACATATTCAAGTAATTTGCTTTATAAAGTTACGAGTAGCTTGTTTAATCAACTATTTACAATGCAATGCGCAGGGTGGACAAGATAGCGCCGTATGACCATGTGATGTCTTGGGCTTATGACACTATATTGTGTATTATAGTTGATGGGAAGGCTATAAGAGACTGCAAGAGGCAACAATAAAATCAAACTCCAATCTTAAAAACGCTTTCGTTTTACCTGCGACGACATTGTGGGCATGACAATTTATCGTGTTCACATACATACTGTGAAATCGATGCTTGGATAACGTTGAAACTACATCGCCTTTTCTGTTCCTTCGCTCCATCAATTTCTCTTTCTTTCCCAATCACGGCTGCGCAGTATGTACACAAAGGCAAAATTGTCGCAGAAACATTTCGCGATGCAGCCTTTTCCACACGCGTAGGTGGGTAGGGGTCGTGTTGAGTTCGGTAAGCAGCTCCCCGCAGATTAGTCCGACTCTTTCGCCACGAAGGCGCAGCAAACGCGCATGCGGCACCAAGATTCTTGACGAACCGGGCGCGCATGCGGTACATAATTGAATGGAGGCCAAGCGAGTACACATAGCGGGCCACACACAAAGCCGGAAGAAAGGAAGAACGGATGGCCATGGCCGGAAATTAATCGCGCCGCACCGCGGTTAAGATGCGGTGCAAACACGTGTTAGACGCGAGGGACGCCGGGTCTACGTAGGAAAGATGCTGTTTGGTGCGTCAATCACCAGTGCAGCGGTATACTCCAATCCCCGCGCTTACTTCTGCCCAAGCGGCGCGCAAGCGTTGACGATGCGCTGACTAGGCGGACGTTTCTTTGGCCACGCGAGCCAGTTATTTCCATTGCCGTCAGCTGCGCAGGACGTCGTACAAACGCTGCTGGTATACTTCACGTGTAGAGGAAATGTTCTGTGACGTTAGGGGCTGGTGTGAGAACGAAGCTTTGTTCCAGCGAGATTTTCGTCTGAAGGGCTGGCAGGAGGTTTAGAAAGAGATGGTTGGGCAGATCTTGCGAATGTTATTTTGCTGGAAGAAAGCTAAATGAGGCCACTCCGCGGAAAACGTCAAACGACATCGCAAGAGGCAACAAGAACAGTAGCAAGAATGCCATGATGACATCAGACCATGGGGATGACGTCAGGGGTTACGTTGTATGTGTCGACGATGACAACATGTCCGAAATTCCCGAAGCTAGGAATAGTACAGTAGCCCAGCTGAAATAAAAGCCACGGTCAATAAGCTGGCGCACTTAGTCTCTTCTGGTTTATGCTGTACACTGAGGCGGGATATAGTGATGTATACTGCGTAGCTTCTTCCGCTCTTTGACACATTTCTAGCTTGCCAAAATCACTGCTAATTTAAGCAAGGCTCACAGCTTAATGTCCTAAATTAAATCGGGAAACTGAGTGAAACAATTAGTGAGAGGAAGGCGTTTTTATATTAGACACAAAAGGCCGCTGTCCACCGCTGCATACAATAAAAGCAGGCAGCTTAGAAGAAAAAAATATATGCGGGCTTAGAAAGTCAGGCCTTCTGTATGCGAAGTAGATACACTGATCGACGTTCTAGCGCTCACTCATGCCAGCAAAGGGTGGGGGAGGTGATATACACCTCTCTTCAAGAACAATGTCGTGAAGGGCCAGCGAAAGAAGCAGCTGCTGTTCTATGGAAGAAAAGAAATCTCATCTTTTGAGTCCCAGCAGTTTAATTATGAGGCTAATAAATAACACCGAATTAACTGCCATACCTTGAGCGCTTCATTACGCAAGATTGCTTCGCAATACCGCCCGCGAAGGCCAAGCGATTTACAGCGAAGGCGCGCCTAGAATAACTCCACGACCCTTTTTTTTTACACGGTGGTATACGGAGGCTCCTCCGCTACTTCTGTTATGGAAGGCGGGAAATAGCGGGAAATAGCGGGAAATAGCGGGCGGGATCCTCAGGAAGGTGAGGGCATAATGATTTTACCCAACGTCTCACCCGGAAGTGAATTTTCATATACTGTGCAGATTTCTCGCTTGAATTAACTACTTCTATTATGTAGTGAGGTGGTCCGTTTGCAGACGTGTGAAGACTGATCTTTACTCGTTGGATGCACTCCATACTGTTCTCCATGCCTCCAGGACTCAGCGAGATTGGAAGCGCGGATTCCCGGGGACGGCTAAGGGTTACGTGGAGCGACGAAATTAAGACATTCGAGGCATGAAATGGAATCAGGTCGCACAGGACAGAGTATGTTTGATATCATTGGGAGAGGACCAAGGGGGGCATAAGGCAAGCTGATGATAGTGATGATGGTGGCAGTGGTGGTGATGATGTTAGGACTATTGATTTGGGAAAACAAAAATAAAAGCAGAGTTATGGCTTCCGTATCTTTATTCCCGTATGGGAAAAAAACGTATAGTACATGTTAGCAGTAAGAGCAAGCTCGTAGTCGTGAAAAATGCTTGGCGGCTCGACATTCTGAAGACCAACCAAGGCAGACTGAGCACTTTGCTAACGATTAGGAGTATCTATCTATCTATCTATCTATCTATCTATCTATCTATCTAGCCGCCTACGTCTGGGTGCTCTCGTGATCGCCTCCTCAACTTGGGGTAAACCAAAAATAGCATGGGAGGGTAAGAGGGTTTGACGAATACCTGGCTCGTCATGCCATGAATAACGCGAAAATCCCGTCGCGTACGTCGTCAAACCCTTTCCTCCAGCCACGTGTGGCACATTCCCGTATTCCACGGGCCGCGGTATGCGGGTATGTGCCACAGGTGATTGACAATTTATATCTACCCAGAAACGTCGAGAACAGACATTGGTAATTTAGATGCGAGAGCTTAAGAAAAGCCGATATCGGCAGCATTGACCCGACGAATGCAAAGAATCAACGCGAGGATCGCAGTACGAATCGAACCCAAGCATTCTGCGTGGCTATCAAGCATTCTACCACAGAGCCACGCCAGGTCACGTAACTGCTATGGAAAAAGACCCTATGCAGGCGTAATATTGGTGAAACGTCAACTGCGATTGCAATGCTGGTTATCTAATTTTATAAATATTACATATGTACTCCTATGGTGCAGGCGTCAGGTTCGATCCCCGTGGCGGCGGTCGCATCTTGATGGAGGAGAACTGCTGGAGCCCGTGTACAGCACGATGTCAGTGCACGTTAAAGAACACCAGTTGAGCAAAATTTCCGGAGCCATCCACTACGGCGTGCCTCATAATCATATTGTGGTTCTGGCCCGTAAAAACCCCGATATTATTATTATTATTATTATTATTATTATTATTATTATTATTATTATTATTATTATTATTATTATTATTATTATTATTATTATTACTATTATTACTACTATTATTATTATTCGCTTCACGGTGGCCGCTGGCCGTTTTGAACGCTCCTAGGGAGGATACGGCAAGTAAAGTTCAGATGTTCCGAATACTCCGTATGTCAGCATTTTGTGAATTAGAGGTACGCGCTGCGCATCGTCAGGGCAGTACGTGCCCTTCCGCAGCTGCGCACTTTGTTGACGCTGTGGTTGATGATGACTCGCCACGGTGGTCTAGTGGTTCTGGTACTCGACTGCTGACGCGCAGGTCGCGGGATCGAATACCGGCCGCGGCGGCCGCACTTTCGGTGGAAGCGAAATATCAGAGGCCCGTGTGTTTAGATCAAGGAGCAGGTTAAAGGACCCCCGGAGGTCGAAATTTCCGGAGCCCTCCACTATGGCATCCCTGATAATGTTATCGTGGTTCTGGGACGTTAGACCCCAACAATTATTATTAATATTATATTATTATATGTGGTTGACGATGATGGCCAATTACGCCGGAGCGCTTTGTAACGAGTGGGCCTTTATCCACCAACTTGTTGCAAATTCTTGTGTGACGCGTGGTGTGATTCCACGCTAAGCAATATTCCACGTGCTAACGCCCCTCCTTGCATAAAATTACGCCCTGCGGCACGCTTCCGACCACGCTTACTCAGCCATGGCTTCCGCATACCTGCCTCCTCCCCAAGCACAGTTCAGGGACGGCGTCCGTGCCTCCTTGGCACTCGTCAACCTGTCGGCGCGGACGGCGTGTAAGCCTCCACGACAACCCAGCTTCACTTCAACGACACCGCGATACGAGTTCACAAGACATCACATGGGATCCGCTCGCCTGGGAACATGGTTTCACACTTCCAGTGGCATGTATTCCGCACCCCGGACTGTGACCAGGTCTGTGCCTCCAAGGGACTCCGTACACGCGTCCTTGGCCATGGATTCCGCTACTGTGAGAAGTGGGCCCACTGCATCCTCCGCCAGTGCCGCCCGTGGTTAATCGGGTGCCTCATTCAACAACGGTGCGGAGCTGTTGCGGGTTCTCATGGACCTATCAGAACTTCTCGACCATTTGGCGTCGTTGAATTCCGGTTACTCGCGTGCGGCTTCGCTACCGTCGGTTATTTGTGCAGTACCGAAGTTTCACGGCTTCCAGGCAACCACCATGCTTGGCCAGACCATCGAAAATTGTTGGTGGTGGTTGATCGCCTCCGCGATACCGCCAAAGCAAGGCACGCCTATGAAGGCATCAGGCTACCGTGTTGGTCTCAATGATGTGCCAAGTTGATGTCTTTTTCGGCCGCTTTCTCATGCCTGTGACCCCCCTCCTTGCCGATCCATTCTCTACCGCGTATGGGAGTTGTGAGGCGCACCACCTTGACAGTGCACCTCAGCCCTCCAACACCCTTCCCTCTGTCGAAGAACGAGATCGTCAAGGGCGCGATGCAGCTGTGCCATTTACCAACGTGCCCTCTCTCGGACATTGAACTCATGTGGGGCGCCACGTCGATGGTTCATCAGTGCCCTTCTGCCCCACGACAGACAACAGGGCCACCCTCAAGTCGCAGCAGTTGGTGATGCCACCTCCAAGCTCGACAGCTCTTGGGTACATCGAGGCATTGTCCTCAGTCGTGCCGGACGAGCCACGAATCCACGAACTCAGAGCTCTGCACGAACTCTACCAGTCCCCTAATGCCGGTAACAACGCGGCCTACGTTCTACCGCTCCACAAAGTAGGCCTGTCCAGCGATGCCAGCACGACAGGCCCTGAACAGTCAGAGCCAAATACAGTTACTGGACGCGTGCGCGGACACTCGTTATTAACGCGATAGCGTTAAAGAGCTCGTTTCGCAGAAATTCCGGCCTCGGCATCGGTGTCGGGGTTGGTATCGGTGTCGGCGTCGCTGTCGTTGGTTGTGAGCGAAAAAACATCATCTTGTCCGTGACCGAAAAAGTCGAGAAAGATGCAAATAAAATAAACAATAAAAATTTCCGGGTCCGAGCGAGGATCGAACCCAGGCCGTGTGCGAGGCAAGCAGGTGTTCTACCACACAGCCATGCGTCTGCTTGGAAATACAGTGAAAATTACTTCCTCTGCTTGGAAATGCAGCGAAAATAACTTTCATACTTTACAAACGCCGCGTCCTGTATACAGTCTTCACAATACAACGTGCAATATCGCAGTAATATTGCGTGGTACAAGCGTACATTGTCATCGGGCGTCACAACATGTGATAATCATAACTACTTCGTGGTTTAAAGTCGCCCACCTATTACAAAAGGCACAAACGTTACTGCGCGTATTCCCTTAAGACCGCGTAGTGGGGGAATAGCAAGTTCGAAAACATTTAACGCGTATAATTGCTCGTGGTTTAAAGCATGCTACCCATTACACAGAATGCAGCCATATGCGAAAGCTTCACTGACACAGGCCACTTTCAACTTCATAGATTACATTGTATTAATCCACAATTTAAACTTCTCAAGTAAGATCATACAATAAAAAATATGGACTGAGTGGTTTAAGTACGCACTTAGGGACAGGATATCGCTATCGCGTCGCACTCTTAAAGGCGAAGCTTAAGGGTCTCCCCCAATTTTTCACCGAGCGATATGTCCTGAGAGGAAACCTAGGTGCCTATTCCAGTTGAGGTCATAGTCATCGAATATTCGTCGGTGCAGAACAACTATCCTGCTGGCAACACTGCTTTCGACCGGGACAGCGCGAATGCACGCGTCACTTCGTCAAGACCTGCCAGCTCCACTAAATCAAAGAGCACTACAGCAACAATGCTGCAAGACTATGAGCTCTGTCGCTGCTCACGTAGGAAAATCACACACTCATTAACGCGGAAGCCTCGCAGAACACCTCGCTGCCGCTCGACCAACCGTGAAAAGGGCAAACGACTCCAAGTAGTGCGATACTGGACACTTCCGCAATTAGCACATCTTGTTTCATCAGCAGTTCCGCATGCTCTCCTATTTTCAGAGCAGCGATGGGACAAAGGTCAGGATTTTAATATGGACCTGCGACCATGCCGAAACAGCCAGGGCGAAACTCTAGAACCGTTTCTGAGGAAATTCAATGCGAAGTACCATCATGGCCGGGAACTACGACTACAACACCGTCAATGCAATACACCAGAGGAGAATGAGGTAGCTTTCCAAGGAAAGTTACCTCCTCGTCGTGCTCCTCCTCGAGCTCGACCAGCACGAGGAGGAGAAAGACGAAGCTCAGAGAAATAGAACAGCCTGCCCGCAGCAAGGGTGCTCTCTCTGTGTCTCGTGTTTTTACACTGAATAGATATCTTTGGAAGCAATGTCAAGCACAGGCGTGGCTCTGTGGTATCACCTGACTGCTATGCAGAGGTCTGGTTTCGATTCCGCCCCGAGCCCTCGTTTCTTATTATTTCTGACTTTTATTATCGGCACCTATCGGCGATTTTTCGCCCATGGACAACGCCGATTTCGTGGCGATATTTGGCTCACAGCCCACAACGCCGACACCAGAATTTCAGCGACACGGGTCATTTAACGCTACCGCGTTAAAGCTTTGGAGATATAAAAAAATTAAGGCAGCTTCGTCCTAGTGGTGCCAAGCCTGAAGAAAGTGAGGAGCCGGCCAGTCATTTTTGTTTCTCTTCGGTTTTCTCTTTATTTCCTCCACTCTTTCTTTTTTGTTCTCTTTTGCAGTTTTTTTTCTGTGTCTTTTCTCGTTATTTCTATTTATTTCTATTTTACTTCCTTTCTTTTTCCTTCCTTTCTCTCTGTTTCTTTATATCGCTTGCTTCCTTTTTTTCAATTTTTATAGGCCTAAGTTGTTTGTGTTGTCGTGTTTCCCTAGCCATAGCAGTAATGCCCGCACTAAATATCATCATCAAGAAGCTCGAAGAATAAGAGGAAGAAGACTTCTCTTTGTCGCGAGGGGGGCGCTCAATATGCTACAGCTGGCTATACCGTATGTGGTTTTGCCTGCGTTACGCCAAGCGACGACAACAGCATACGATAGCGTACGATGGCATACGACAGCTCGCCCCCCCCCCCCCCCCCCAAAAAAAAAAAGCTCCGCACCTAAAAAAGGAGGGGCATGTGTGAAAACTGAACAATGAAACACCACGGCAATTTCGTTTGACTGTTTCGTGTTCTTCAGCACGTACTAACATTACGAATTCACTTCAAATGTCCTGTACACCGTAGGCGTGTAACGAAGCTGCATTTTTCATGCCAGGAATAAAAAACGGAGAAAACCGCTCTAATCATACAGCCACTCATTAGTAAAACGACTCCTGTATACCGTGACTATACATTTAGTTTAGTGCAAGGTTACCAGAAGCGGACACCGTGGTAATTTCAACGAAGCGAAAAAAAGGAGGGTTAATAGCGGCGCCACGTTTTTCTTCATTATCTGCCACTCATAAACGTGGCATAGATAACAGCGGTAGAGCACACGAGTTTACACAACGGTATGAGTGGTTTTTGCGTCGCCGCTTGATAAGCACGATATCTTTTCCTCTTTATCACTTTTGTTTCTTAGTTCGTAACGGTTACCGTTCTCCCACGGAATACCCTGCGTGCTGGGAGAGTGTAGACTCGTGACCTTTCCGGTCGGAGCCGTTATCTCGCAAACCAGGAACATGGGTGTTGAATTACGGCGGTTAGGTTTACGACCTATTACTCTCAATTACACGCCGCAGGAAACAACGTGCTCTGGACGGAGAACTATGCCGGCAACGTAGAGGGCAACGTCAGGGCAAAAAAAACAAAAAAAAAAGAAAAGAAATTCAAAACAAGAGTATCGCGACTAAATGGGACACCATTTTTGCTGCTTGCAGGCATGAGTAAACAGTAAAGGGGAATGAAGTACAAGCACTATAATAGCCCGCCTATTAGTATAGCGATGTACAAGGCTGCAAGCCACACTCGTTCGCTCGTGCGCAAATGTGAAATGAAACGCGATAAGGTCGTGTCGCGTACGGTATTCACTAAACGCCGGAAAACTAATAGTATTTATCCGGTGGACCGTGCGCTTCGAGGCCATTTGGTTCCTTTTTCTCTTTGGCCGCGTGTTATGCCTTCATGTTTTAATGGTGTACACCCTGATATGGCCTCGTGTGGGGGGAGAGGGGTTTGGTGGTTCGACACCCGAAATTTTTCAATTTGGTGTGTATATATACGCGCGCATACAAACCCACCCAGGAAACATACATAAAGGATGGTTGAACACCCCCCTCCGCCCTCCCCGCTCCCGCTCCTCCCCCCCCCCCCCCCTCCTAAAAAAAAAACATTCCAGCTGCGCCCTTCAATTTTTTTTTCTCTGACACGCATCATTACAATGTTTCCGACATGGCACTCGAGCGACTTTTCAAATTTCGCTAATAACGGGATAAATTCAAATGAGAAGGAGGGAAGAGAATGCAGGTCGCTGTACCTGAAGCACGTCATGAAACTTGGGAACGTAAGTTCAGAGAGACAGAGAGAACACACTGTGAAACCTGTGTGAGCATACAAGGATTCACTTGTCGCCCCAGCAATGAATGCGCAACGCACAGTGGACACTATTGCGGACGGCTATCTGCTGTCGTTTGGTCGTACATGCAATATATGTTACTGCATAGCACGTTGTGCCATATGGATTCGTCCTCCTGTTTTGCACGACGAGCGGTGGCAATGGGTGCCAGGAGCCTTATCTCTTTCCGTTCGGGTTTGTGAGGCCCTCATTACGGGACGCACGGAAGGCGCGCCTTCGTGCGAACATAGGGTGAAAAAAGCAGGCCGTTATGGATGTATAATGTATGAGGGGTTTGAAAAAAAAAGAAAGAAGAGTCAAGCGGCGATGGTGCCCATTGTTTCTACAAAGACGGGCTATCTTGGCGCCACGCTTCCTACTCGGAATGATGGCACGGAATGGGCAATACGCTATAAACCGGAAGCGGAAGCGACAACTTAGTCAAGGCTATCAAAGGAGCGATAAAGAAAAAGGCGAAATATGAAACATTCTTCTCCTTCTCGAAAATTGTCCCGCCCATATAGGTTCTGTTCATTTATTTATTTATTTATTTATTTATTTATTTATTTATTTATTTACTTATTTATTTATTCACTTATTTATATAAGGCTGTAATCTTTAAAATTTTTAAACGGTGCTCCTACAAAATTAGACAGTGCCAATTCAGGAACATTCGCGCTTTATTATTCTTAAGTTCAATAAGTTTTTCATCCATTTATGAGGACAGGGTATAAAGATCTGTCGACTGTGTATGGACGCTCATCCAAATCTCTATTTAAACTATGTGTGAGTATTAAATTCGTCCTGACAATGGTACCGTTTACCGAGGCAAATGCGTCAAAAATTCTGACTTAATATATTCCCACGTCTAATATTACCTCTTATGTGTTGGAAGGGACGACGGACGAAGCGCAACAGCGTCCAAAATATTACCAGAACGAACGTTTTGTCACGTTATCTCTTCTGTGCTATCGATTTCAGATAAGCTGCGTTCACTCCAAACTTACTAATGTCGAACACCTGCGGTGGACCGTCGCGCTCTCTACACAGCCCTTCCTTATCGATGTATCCTGTAGATTCACTACCCATCTGCAGTACACTTGCAGTGAGAATTAATGCTCACAACAAAAATACTAATGCCAATAATGCATTCAATAACTCCGGAGTCCAGAATGCGGCTGTGCAGCATTTTGACGACGAGCTTGTAGTGCCAACTTTCGAGCCAAACTTTGTTGAAAAGCCCTGCGTTCATCTCTCTCTTTCTCTCTCCATAGGCTTCTGAATGATATCTAACATCGATAGCATGTGTTGTATTTGTGTGAGCTCATTAACTATATCGAATTGCGGCACTGCATCTGTGTTGCAGTCCCCATTCTCTCTTGCTTTTCAACAGAACAAACGAACATCTTTACAGCAGCACGAACACCAACACATTCATTTTATTTTTATTTTCTTCTTGCATCATGGCTCTCGCCTATTGAACCGACTGACGAGGACAGAAATCGTAGACCAGATTAGTCTTGCAAACGGGTACTTCCCGCACCGCCTCGCAGCTACGTTTTAGATGAATCCACTTTTTTTTTTTAACTTTTTTTTGTCAACGAAACCAAGATTGAACGACGAGACCGGCCTAACTCGACAAGTTAGTAACCGCGTACGACTTTATGCTAGTTTGCTAGATGAATAGCTATACTACCAAGGGTTTCAGAACGCACCACTTGAGAAGCGTACACTAAACAGCTTACTACCAAGAGAGCAATCCGTTAAACCGGTCTGCTCTTTTGCACTTATATTCATACATACGCAAACGCTCACGTGTTGAACAAACATTTGTTTTTGCTTGCCAAGCCAAGATACTTTTTTGCGACCAATAGAACTTCCCCATGCCATTTTTAGTCGTTGTCCAAGCTTACGCGTCAAGCACTGTTGGCTGTTGAGCAGTCTTTGAAATCTATGAGCGCGTATAATTGAGTGCGCTGGCTCCGAGGTTCCAGCATTAGCGACGGAGATTGATTGCCCCGAACGCTCAAGCTGTCACAGAAGGCCCTAGTGAATACCGCTTTATTTATAAAGACAGCATCGCGAGCTTGTACACGAAGAAGAGAAAAAAAATTGCAACTAGGGCTATTTGCCACACGGAGCACATACAATTAAGCGTGCAGTCAAATTATCGTTAGACCACGGGTAACGAAAGGAACGGGCTATAATTCTAGGCCAGTAATGAGTGGTGGTACAGTACTGTAAAAAAAATGTTATAGCTAGGCATTGATGTATTCATCATTGCATGCGGTAACATAACGGCGACTACACTTTTATGAGCAGCAGCTGCAAGAGCAGTGACGCCTGGTGCCAGATCCATGCGTAGCAGACAGATTCATCTTCTTAGCATGCCCTTTATGCTCTTCCTCTTCATCTTTTTTTACTACCCATCTCTAACTTCCGCGGAAGTGATCCACAGTTTCAGGGTCAATGGGCGTCTGCTAGCGTACTGCCTCCGATTTCGACACCGCTTGCTGCTCACCGCTAGAGTTTTCTCTGGGGGGAAAGAACTGCAATAAAGAAGAAACAAATGTCTGAACGAACGGTGCATTTCATGCGAATACGCAGTCGCTCGCACACTGGGCTCTGTAATAGCCCCCCCCCCCCCCCTTTTTTTTTTCTATAGGAAAGGCGATTTTCTTGCCTCTGATTGGCGCCACTATTGTATACTGCATTTCCCGTGCGTCGAAACTTCTACATTGCGGAGACGAGGCAAGGAAGAATGAGATTCCCTGGTCTTGTACGAACACCTCTGAGAGACGCTCGTTACTGACGCATAGCAACTCGTTCCCTCGAAAAACTCATTTTTTTTTTCTTTTCGCATGCCTGGTTTGGTTTGCTACTTCCAGGAAATAAGTCTAGACAGTCTACAGTGTGCCTATAAAAGAAAGGTGCTGACTTTAATGAGAAGTGGGAGACGGCAGCCAATCCTGTCGTCTGGCACGCTCTACATTGCTTTTCGATGGAAGCCAAATGCAAGAACGCCTGTGTACTTAGGCTTAAGAGTCCGTGAAAAGTCCAAATTGGCAGTCCAACCCTAAGGTGAGCTTCATCGTGGTTTCAGCAAGTAAAACCTCGGAAATTGTTTTCACGCTTACATTAGGCGCCTGTTAATTACCATCCTGCACCATAAGAGTGCGCTGAGTTCCCGTTCAGGGGGGGGGGGGGGGAGCGAAGGTTCATCGCAGCGCCCCCACCTCTCCCTATTAAGTCAACGTATGGGGCAGACTTTGCGCGTCCCCTCTTAGATTACTAGGGGGCGCGGCGGCCCCCCTGCACTCCACTCCGTGCGCACGCCTATGTACTGCACGTACTGAGTGTGGGAGAGAGAGTTTATCAGAAGAAGGCAGAGAATTCGACCTGAGATTGTGCGCACTGCCGTGCTACTTTGTACAGGAGAAAAGCGAAAGGGGAAAACAGTGATGACGATGATGATGGAGACAGGAAGAAGTGATGCGTATATACAATAACCACGTAACATGGTAGCTCCCTTAAAGTCAAGTTTCTAGTGCAGAACTCTTCAGAAAGTTCATAAATGCCCTTATTTCTGGCGCTGTGCGCTCGGACATTGCTGACAGTAAGCTAGCTTCACTTAGCGCAAACTCTACTGTCGGGGGGTTTAACCAACACAGGCTCATTATTAGAAGAAAAAACAACGGTCAAATATTCACTTTTTTTAAAAATTTTTTGCCGAAATTTCCGCAAAACGAATGTCAGCGTGACGTCACGAATTTCGACTTGTCTTTTTTTTTTTTTAATATCAGGGCCAAATTGGCTCAACGAGAGTTCCTGAACTTCTCTCTCTTTTCTACCCATCTTTCAATTTCCCCGATCCTGTTCCCACGTATAGGGTAGCAAACCGCTTGTCCTAAACTGATTAACCTCCCTGCCTTTCCATCTCAACTATTTCTTATTCTTTCCTGAAACTCCATAGTCAAGACTCTGGCCACTTTAGAGGACAATGCACATTACTGTTACCGATGGAGAACTACGCAAGTCCCAGTAGCCACCCTCAAAATCTTTAACGTCACGCCGAGTTGGTGCGGAAACTTCATGGTTGTGTCGCCGCTTGCACATTGTTTTGTTTTGTTTTACACGTTTTGACGCTTACCAAGCTTCCTGTCGAGGCAAAAGTGGTGCTTTTGGTATTGTGAAAGGGCAGTTTATGAATGCGAGAAAAATCGTTATTCCCTTTAGTGCCCATTTGAGCTTTGCGTTACAATCATCACTGTAGTTATCCGTTCTTCTTAAAGATCGGAGATAGTATAAAGCGCATTCATTTACCCGAAACGTAGATTGCGTGTAGGGAGGGTACCGTGCTAGCAGGGACACTACTCGTGCAGAGAGCTTCTGTCCGCTTAAATACTAGAAACAATTTTGGCCTAACTTCTAGCGCATATTACTTTTATAAAGAGTGGATGCAACTGCGTACGTTTGATAGATACAAACGCGTACGTTTGATAGTAGCATTCGACAAAAATCACAAGTCTCCACAAGTGACTTATGCTCGCACAGAACGCGCTTTCCGCGCATTTAATAGAAGCGGCAAATTTCGGCGGACTCATACAAACAAATAAGATTCGGCTTGTGGAATACTGCGCCACGTGACGGCGCTCTGCGTCATTGCTTTCCACCAGCGAAACGAGCGCAAAGAAGAAAGGATGGTAATAAACAGAACGAAAAAAGAAAAGAAGATCCTGCCAGTTTGTGCGTGTCAAACTTTTTCAGACCCGAAAGCATGGCATATGCCCCAGATTTCCGAAGTTGGCTGCGTTTTATACGCCGGCCCATTCAGACACAAGCCTCCCATAGAAACTTGGAACTCGGCGGCAAGCCGTTGCGAGATTGCGGCGAGACTTCCAATTGAGATGCATGCGTTTCAATCGCCAGCTTCGCTTTTCCAATGCGGTTGCCTCTTCGCTCCCTCCTTCACATTTCATTTTCCAGCTTTTCTTTTTTTAAACTTTGTTTTCTGGCCCATTTCCTGTTTCGGAATGCTACGATCTCTTGAAGCTGACCTCACAGCGAGCACCCTCGAGCTTCAGCGGATCGCGCGTCCACCCAGATTTAATGTCCAGCAGACTCGATCTTGCTACTTCAATACTTTGCCTATACAGCACGTTATTTATGGGGACATGCTATTTGAAGACTTTTTTTTTTTTTTGCTTTGCCGTCGAGGGCATTGAAAGCATCTTTCAGAACCTCGTCCGCGAGAAAAAAAGGCTGTCATAATCGCTAATCCTTCGACTGTCGTAACGGCAACACCGATAACTTTTCTTAACGCTCAAGTCACGTGCGCTGCATAGCACGCCGTGGTGTTGCTGGCGCACTAGATGTAAAATGCCGTCCTATTCCTCACGCTTTTTTACTGGAAACGTTTGTTTCGCTACAGCCACTGCATGAAACTTTTTGAAAGGGAAAGAAAGATATGGGGTTTTGCAACCACGGATGTGGGCGTGTTCTGTGCGTCAAGTAATGCAGCTGTATTTGGTTCATGGTCTGCACCGAATTTACAACAAAGAGGACAACTTCACTCAGGCATTAGAGAGAGAGCATTCTTTTAGAATTGACAACTCTGCCAGGAGTCAGCTAGAAATTGGCAATGTTGTAATGTGAAACGAGCAAGAGAGCAAGCAAGCGTTTGTGGACGTATAAATCTGGCGACGCAATTTTAAAATAAGAAAAAGTGGAATGGCGCGTCCTTTGTGTCCCGTGCTCGCCTCCCGGCTTCGTTTTATTAAGCGCATTCCAGCATTCGTCATGCTAAGCCAACTCGGCCAACTAGGTTTAAAAAGCAAGCGAGCAGTTTGGGACTGTAGGCTGACGCGCGCACATAGAACAAAACACGATGGTGGTATGGGTAAGCACATGGTTATTCATTAGCAGACTTTTTATTAGTGGACGATTTGTTTTTGTTCGCGCATGCACTTTCATTGTAATGTCCTGTACTTTTTGAACGAGCGATGGAATGAAAAGTCTTAGGCTTAGCTCTATTTTTGGACAGGAAAAGAGCCGTGTGAACATGCAGAGCGAGCGGGTGTAGCCGATGTTGCAGCTGGTATTAAGTGAACAAAAAAAAAAGAAAAAAAGAAAAAAGTTTTGCAGCTGGAGAGGCCATGCTATGCGAAGGACAAACAGCTGTCTCTTAGAGTTACAGAATTGATGCCTAGGTGAAGGGAAACGCCATCGATAACGGCACAGAATTAGGCTGGTGGGCTAAAACATGGCCTCCGCGATCAATACCGCCAACGCTGCCCGCTGCGAGAACGAATCGTAGAGGCTACGGCTAAAATGAGGAAATTCGCAGATTTAACATGGCATCAGTCAGAGCACGAGAACAAGGGAATCGGATGTCGCTGGGCGTGTCGTTCGATCGTCCCGCAGCGAACATAAATATAATCACAATTATGATGAGGATGATGAATACTCTATTGCGCGTGGCCTGGTTTCGGTTGTTTGTGCATTCGGGTGAGCATAAATGAACGAGAAATCAACAAGGCATAAGCCATTTTGTTTACGCTTTACGACTGTTGCTGCGAGTGCTGAAAAATTCATGGCGCAATTGGGCCACTGAGGTAGCCGATGTGCTTGAGAAAAAAAAGGAATCAAAGACCAAATTATCTACACAGTGGTCTCTGAAAGCAAGAATAGAAATATAAACGAAAGAACGAGAGTTGTCTCAATTGTTCTGCGCAGGGAAAGAGAGAGAGAGAGAAGCCCAGTAAAGTCAGGCTAAAAGACGATAGTACAAAGAAAGAAAGGAAACGGAAACCAGGAGAGGGAGGAACCAAAGAAGTAGTGCTCAATGAGGCTTCAACGGACCATCGCCACGCAAGCTGGCGTGACTTCAATGCATTCGGTAGCGACTGTTCTGTTCTTGAAATGGAGGGAAACATACTGTGCTACATGGGCAGGCACTGCCGCTTTGCTGATCTATTATACAATGTGGCACAACGACGTGCAGGAACGTACAGTCAATGAGTGCAGGAACTTCTTAGCTGCAGGATAAGTAGCGTGTGCGTTCTCGTTCCTATTGTTTCGCTATTGGATATACTGGGCGAAGGGTTTTGAGAGTCCCATGGACAGTCAAACGATCAGATATCTCGGTCATATGAGATATGAATTCTGAATTCGGAACCGAAGCAAAAAGTAGTGAAGCTGTATATACAATGGTTTGTTCTTTCGGTCGTGTCACGTGAGCTACCAGTTCACTGGAGCTAAAATTTACGCTGGCCAATGCGGAAGTAAAAAGAAAAGGGCATTCAGCGTGGAAGTCAATTGTTCTAGCCCCGCCAGCGCTTGAAACTGCTTCGGAAAAAGACCCTATACAGTCGTCATGTCGGGCGAGGAGTCACGTTTACAGATGTTGTATTGTGTCGCAGAAGCGCAGAATCGCACCAGGCGTTACTCCAGGCGGAACCCGTAAGGAGTGTATGGTTCAAAGATGCGCACGCATTACGTAAATGGGTCTCAGACACTATTCTTAATCATTCTCATAATAAACCACAGCATCAACAAGGTGTGCTGCAGCTACGTAGGGGGCGCGTATTGCCCTACACCGCGCAGTGGGCACCTCGCTACTCCGCAAAATGGTAAATTATGGCTTAATGGGCACTTCGCAAATGTACTTGTGGTTGCCGCTTTATAGAAGAGCTTACAACTGCCTATGTCACGCGCACAGACCTCCCTTCCCTCTCGGCACGGTTCTCTCACGCCACCGTGAAGCGAAGTATGGAAAACGAATGAGAAAGCGATGCTAACAGGGCCCGATAACGATTTCGGGTTTCGGGTTCAGACGTACTCTCTTTTGTTCCTTATTCTACCGGGGCCAGCGTTATTTCCTTGCTGCAAGTATATATATATATATATATATATATATATATATATATATATATATATATATATATATATATATATATATATATATATATATATATATATATATATATATATATATATATATATATATATATATATATATATCACTGCGTTAGCTGTTTCAAATATAGGTGTACCATGACAGTGAGAACTTAGAAGCAGGCCACTAGTCGCCAATAAAACCTCGCACGCTCAATGCCTCTTGCTGCGGTGTAGTGGGGGGTCCTCGCATTATCACCGGGGATGCTCGAGATTCAACTCGCCTTTCAGTGATCGACCAGCTATGCGTGATTCGCGTGGTCAAATTTTCCGCATGCGAGGCTCACGCCGTTGGCTCGCCTTGCTGCCGATAGGCTTTACGGCTTTGCAGAGCTGAGGCATACCGTCGCAGTTTGCTCCCCGCCGATTGATTCGTGGGGCGTAGCGTAATGAACCGGCGGTAACAGCTAATTACTTCACTGTTCATTCGTGTATTCCGATAGGACGGGTTGTTTGCGGGGCATGAGCAAACTGGCTCCGCTTGAGCTATACTGAACTGTCAGTGTCGTGGCTGCTTTTGTTGTTGCTGCTGCTGCTGTTGTTGAACCTCCTCAGACCCCTTGTCCCTTTACAGAGAAATCGATTGTCTGGTTCCGATGAAAAACTGAGCTTCATAGACGACAGGCCCGGTGTCCCTGTAGGAGGACAAGTATTGTGGGACCACTTGTGAATAACATATAGCGATGTTTAACTTCCCTGGGAAGGCAAGTTGCCTTTAATTCGTAGGAGTAAACTTAACCAGGCCTGTAGCCAGGAATATTTTTCGGGGGAGGCCCACTTGTTGAAGGCCTTTGAAAAACACCTATTTTCATTATTTATTCTAGGTAAAATATCCCCTACCATCCGAATTTCGGGGGGTCCCAGGCC
Organism: Rhipicephalus appendiculatus; assembly: GCA_030522465.1. Taxonomy (NCBI): domain Eukaryota; kingdom Metazoa; phylum Arthropoda; class Arachnida; order Ixodida; family Ixodidae; genus Rhipicephalus; species Rhipicephalus appendiculatus. Next base: position 5,089,049 of record JALIZH010032971.1, read on the forward strand.
CCTAGGGCACCCCCCCCCCCCCCCTGGCCAGGCCCAACTTAGGACATTGCCCTCCGGCGTAAGGAGGTTAATAGCTGCACTGATATGCAACTTCAAGCCTTCGAGCATTTTTTTTTCTTTTGTCGTCACAGGACTTTCGCTTGAATTCATGATGTCAAAATTTTAACCTGTTGCGCGCTTTTAGGTTTTGTATCCGTTTTTCCAATCTGATCGTCGGTTTATAAAAGGGGCCTAAAACCCCGGCCGGCGGGCCGCATGCGGCCCGCGAACCTTTCTCTTGCGGCCCGCGGCGCGTAAATCACTGTCCCACATTCTTTTTTTTCTTTTCTTAATAAGTATGTTCATAAGTTACACAAATGTGACTTGTCTCAAGCATTTTATTTGTGAGGCACTCCAAGCAGTCACCATCTGTTGAAACATATCCGTGCAAGAAAAAGCCTATTCCAGAATCGGCGTCCTCATGATTTTCAGTCATTCATCAGTATCGATGTGTTTGTCGAATCCTGACGCGAAATCCCCTCCAGGAATGGCACATATATGAGATATGGGAAATTCCTTCTTTCAAATGGCAACTTTAACTCTCGTTTTGTTCAGCCCCCCCCCCCCCCCTCCTCTCCGCTTTTATCTTCTTGACTGTCCGGGCCCTTGCGGGAGGCTAATTTCGTAACTGCGGCCCGCTATCTGAGGCGAGATTGAGACCCCTGGTCTAGAAGGACATTCATACTCACTTCCGAAGGTTACATTGACAATTACGATGCAACCATCGTGAGCATGTACTTCTTTCATGCGCTTCACATTCAGAAATATCTATGAATCCGAACTAACATGGACGCGGCAATGAAACAACTTAAACAACAGTACACGACCGAGAGGCGAAGCGAGAGTCGAGAGCACGGAGCTGAGACGCGAGGCGCTCCTGGTAATCTCCAAAGGGCCCATTTTAGACCGACCACAGAAGAGTGGCTTCTCGTGTCAGTTCAGCTTCTCTTTTGACGCGGGACCTTTCTGCCGACCGAGATGAGATTTTCTTCAAGCCTTCAATATTTATTCGGCTACAAGATTCCCGGTTTCAGAACTTTACTTCTAAGGAAAGGCTTTGGGCTGTTTGGCCATGGACAGAGCTCACGACTTGAGATGAACAACTCCAAAGCGCTCTCTCGCAAACTAGCCAGTTCATGGTGGCAGATAAGATTCGATAACGCATACGTATTGGCGAAAAAAAAGAAAAAGAAAAGTAGCGGCATCGTACTTGAACATCTACTTTAGTGGATCATACATTGCGCAAGGAATACGCTGCATCCTAAGAAAAAGAAATGAATCAGTGTTGAGTTTTATGTCTATATTGTTTCTCGACAAAACAGTCACCGCTTCGTCACAAGGGCGAAGCAATGAATGCGATAGCACCAAATCTGAATGTTATATGAAGTAAAGCTAGTAAATAACTTCTTTAGGACACTACCTGGCTTAACTCTACAAGATAGAGAGAGAGAGAAAAGCAAAGGAAAGACAGGGAGGTTAACCAGGTTGCACCCGGTTGGCTACCCTACACGGGGGGAAGGGGGGAAAGGGGAGGAAAAGAATGGAGAAGGGAAAAAGGAAAGAGTAGACAAGTAATACGCTTGCACGCTAGCAACGTGCAACTCTGACAACGGAAAAGCCTTTATCTTCCAGCGAGATAAAGCAGTTCTATGCGTCAAACGGCATACAGGCTGCAACCTCACCAGCGTACCACCCTGCAACAAACGGCCAGGCCAGAACGCTATGTGGCAGAGCTGAAAAGAGCACTGCTGAGGGACGCAGAGAAGTCCATACAAAACTCTACGAAACGCTGCTCCAGGGCAATACGGCTGCTCCAGTAAGCAAAGTGGTTTTTGTGCTGTCTGTCACCTGAACGCGAAGTAAACAGTGAGAGCACAGTATGTACAAGGGTATGAGCAGTCTGCTGATCGCTACCAGGATAGCGCACGTGACCGCGTCCGTTTCATCAAAGTTCGCCGTTTCTAGCCGAGAGACGCAGCCTGCCCCGCCGGCACCCCTTCATGCTTCTTTGCAAGACAGAGCCAATCAGCGCGTTTCATCACTGATTCAGCCGCGCCCCGTCGGAAGCCTTCGCACGCTTTCAATCACACATAAAAGATAGACGCGACGTCATCAATTTGGACTTTATACGGATCATGACGGCGACGGCACAAATGCTCCTCTAGAGTCCGCATAAATGCTATCGCAATAAAATTCAGTCTAAAATGCTCAAAGGTCAGCGACTTTTCAGGATTCAAGCGCTCACGCTAGCAAACTTGAAGAATCTTTAGCAAATATTTTTTTTGCTTCGCGCCACTTGACAATGACGCCAGGAAGACTACGACCACTATCGCTACAAAGACTATAGTAAGTCACTAATGTAACTAAAATACGAATAAGTTGCCTTGGTGAAGTGGTGTAGCGCAGAGTAGGTCCTTCACATATCCAGAGACGAAAGTGCCTTGTTTGTTCAGGAAGCTCAATTTTGACGCTGCTTGCCAGAGTTTTTTCGCACTTGCTCGGATACGTCTCTTCGTCACGAAGATAGCTAATATCAGCACTCAGTCCTTCGATAATGGAGACTCGCTCGCCGACACTGACAGCTCTCTAGACGCCATATTACGCCTCGCAGCGTGGATCTTAAGTCACTCCTAAACGTGTACGAAGGTCAAAACCAGGTCTACATCACAACCCCCAATAAAATAAGTACAGTAAAGAAAAAAAAAACACAGTTGAACTACGATGAGTTGAGCATCGGAGTAAAAAAAAAGAAAATCGTGGCGTCTGCTTAATAAGGGGGGGAGGGGGGGGGGAGCGGACAACAACGAATACTATTTTCTTTAGAGAAGCGTTACGCGGACGTCAATCTTACGAGGGCGCCTTCAGGCCAGGTTGAACTTGCCTTCGTTTAGGCCTGCGCGACTTGCACTGAGAGTTGTGCAGTCATGGGCTTTTGGAAGCGAAGCTCGCTTTGCTTGTACTCCCGAGTCAGCGTATCTGCTGTTGCTGCCGCTGGATAGGCCGTTTTCTCGAATTGTGTGCACGCGTGTATGTATGTATGTATGTATGTATGTATGTATGTATGTATGTATGTATGTATGTATGTATGTATGTATGTATGTATGTATGTATGTATGTATGTATGTATGTATGTATGTATGTATGTATGTATGTATGTATGTATGTATGTATGTATGTATGTATGTATGTATGTATGTATGTATGTATGTATGTATGTATGTACGTACGCACGTACTCGAACTCGTAGGTTAGGAAAAGGTCGATTATCAAGGGGCGCGAGTTGTAGTTAAAGAAGGTAACGATTTAAAGGCATAGCTGTGAACTATAAGCCTAATTATTTAATCAACAAACAGTTTCGACAGTGGAACTTTGTTCAGCATGCCTGGTTTTCATATCAGCTGCGGCGGAATACGCGTCACTTGAACATATTTGCGCTTGGGCGTGCCTTGCTAGTTCCAAGAGAAGCCAAACGCGCTAGGGGGAGGAATAAAGTTAGGTGTGCTGATGAAAAAGAGTAGCTACTTGGGCTGGTTGGCATTGCATTTTTAGAAGAAATATAGTTTCTTAGTGCGCAGAACGTTTTAGAAAGGAGTCAGATAGGAAACTGACTCCTTTCTAAAACGTTCTGCGCACTAAGAAACTATATTTCTTCTAAAAATGTGCTGATGAGTTTGCAGAAATGACGTGGCCGCATCAAGCACAGGGGCGGATTAATTGGCGATATATGGGAGAGGTCATTGCGCTGCTGTGAGCGTGGTCAGGCTGATGATGATGAAGATGTACCCACGACTGTTTTCAAATTAAATTGGACGGTGTTCTATCGCACCCGGTCAGCAGAGAACACCACCAGGTGCTGCTACCGGAGTTGCAATTCTGATGAGCTGTGGAGTTGATGGATAAATTGCGGATGCCAGCATGGACGCACACGTATTACGAAGTCTTTCTTTCTTTCTTTCTTTCTTTCTTTCTTTCTTTCTTTCTTTCTTTCTTTCTTTCTTTCTTTCTTTCTTTCTTTCTTTTTTTCTTTCTTTCTTTCTTTCTTTCTTTCTTTCTTTCTTTCTTTCTTCCTTTCTTTCTTTCTTTCTTTCTTTTGTTTCTTTCTTTCTTCCTTATTCATGTAGGGAGGGCACTATGAAGGGGACAGCCCACTGCCGTTGGGTTTGACCCTTCGACTTCCTCTCGTGGCTGCCCACAACCCTGGCGGGACGCGTGCCGAGCATAGACGATCGTAGCTAGATGGCTCTTGCGCGGACGCCTTGCCATCCATCACGTGCATTGGGGTGATGCCCTCACACGGATTACAGGGGTCGCAGCCGTAGTAAGAAAGATAGAGGTAGAGATAAAAGACAAAACAAAAAAAAAAGTGCGTTGCTTATCCCCAGGCCGAAAGTACTTTGTCCCTTCGCGGACGAAGTTAGTCACTTTTACCGCTAAAGAAAGAAAGGGAAAGTTGAGCCTCAAAAACACCGTTCTCACCCAAAATTACGCGCGCCACCGCTGACGTCCGTATTGACCCTATTTCTGCCTCTGGTTTTCGCTTCTTCGACCTTCCATCGTCACGTACGCACGCGCGCGCTCAAACACACACACACACACACACACACACACACACACACACACACACACACACACACACACGCACACACACACACACACACACACACACACACACACACACACACACACACACACACACACACACACACACACACACACACACACACACACACACACACACACACACACACACACACACACACACACACACACACACACACACACGCACGCACGCACGCACGCACACACACACACATACGCGCGCGCGCTTTTGTTAACTTCTGTTCTATGTAGCTCCTACCCAGACCATTTACACACTGCCCGTGGTGTGCCACTGTTCGCCAATTACCGCCAATATCGTCCTTCTTTCCATTTTTGTTCGTTCTATCTTGCTTCTCACTTAATGTCGTGCGTGCGTGTTGTCTCGCGCAGGCTATTCTTTATTATCCTAATTTCTTGTAATCCTTTGGGTGCCATGTGTTTTTTCAAAGGGGCCCTGCAACACTTCTCCAAGTATCCATGGAATGGATTTAATAAAGGAGCTTATTGACTCACGAATTCACCACCGCAAGAATTTTTAGAATCCGTCCAGTACGAGTGGAGTTGTTACTCCCGGGTTAATTCAATGATAGTCCAATAAAATTTGTTGCTGGGCTAGTTGGTGCATAGTTAAAATATAAGACGGTGGCGCAAAAATGGGACAAGGACGAAACAGGAAGAAGAGACGTATACAAGCGCACCATTGTGCGCTTGTATACGTCTCTTCTTCCTGTTTCGTCCTTGTCCCATTTTTGCGCCACCGTCTTATATTTTAATTAATTCAATGAGGTGTGTTTTTTTGTAATATTTGTACAAGTTGTTGTCCTTTCCCACTGTTGTATCCGCTTGCGTAATTATGTAGACATGTCATTCAATTGGTCCCGCTACTAGCCAGCTAGGCTATGGGACGAAACAAGTGTTTGCGACGTTTTGTGTCATGTCAATTTCAAAGTTACAATTAAAAAAAAAAGATTTGTCGCACGCTGCAATTGCATTCTCTCTTCTCTCGTCCCGACGAAAGCGCTGGAAGTTAAGCAGGGAGGGATGGCACGGGGGAAGAAAATACGTCACGCGTGCCTCGTGACCTTGAGCACTTTTCCTCTTCTTTTTTTTCTTCGAATGCGCAGCTTTTCACTGCGATCGCGAGCGCACGCCTGGACAAGTCGCGGCCTCCCGCGGCGGCCCCAGTAACGACCGAGCGCGCCATGCTCAAATCAGCCAATGGCTGATACAATGGCTGTGACGCAGAGATTTTGAGCCTGTAGCGTCATTTGTCGAGAGAAGAGAAAGCGATTATTAGCTGACTGTGAGAATTTATTGTAAATTCCAGGCTGCTTGCTGCGCTATATTATTCGGCTCGCGTGTTCTAGGGAGCCGCGACTACCGATCGGCAGCGTTTTCTGACCATGCTCAAAAAGTGTTGCAGGGCCCCTTTAAAGCCACAACTTCACATCCGCCACTCCACCTCGGTTCCTTGTAATAATAATAATAATAATAATAATAATAATAATAATAATAATAATAATAATAATAATAATAATAATTATTATTATTATTATTATTATTATTATTATTATTATTATTATTATTATTATTATTATTATTATTATTATACAGGATGATAATGACCGCTTGCGTTCTCGTATTTTTCAACACCTTTTCTGTACTGCGGCGCTGATTTATTTTTTTTTATTTTTTTTTTTGTCGGCTTTACTTCGTCACTGTTTTTCCGTAAGGCGGTGTGGCGTCAAGAACACTTTCTCCGAGGTACGCCTTTTCTATATGGCTGATCGCTTTAGCAAGGCCCGGCCAGCATTTTGTTAGTGGATATTGTGGTCTCGGTAAAGCGCGGCGGGTGTACAGACTTTCAGGATATTGTTTGCCCCGATTTCATCTGTGGAAAACAAACTTTATTAAAAGAAAGCTCATAACACATCGATCAGGCGATGAGTACAACTGCGGCGGCAGGGTGATTTTATAAATGAAAGCAGTGAACGAGAGCCTCTCACCTCTTTCTCTCTCGCTCCTCTCGTTCCTATATACCTTTTACCACCAGGTGAAGGTGAGAAAGTGGAGGTAAACAAAACACTGGGAAAGTAAAAAAAAAAAGGTGTGTAGGACAAGTTGGAAGACTGAAGTATTTTTTAAATGTCTTTTTCTTTTTTTTTCCTTTTTCTTCTTTTGCTGCTGCGTAACACAGAGGAATACAGTAGCCGTGGTTCCATATACCCCAATCTCTGCAGAGCAATCAAGATATAACAGAACAGAACGTAATTGGTAGTGTAAGGAATCCCGGAGTACAGAAAGAAAGAAAGAAAAAAAAAGAAAGAAAGAAAGAAAGAAAGAAAGAGAGAAAGAAAGAAAGAAAGAAAGAAAGAAAGAAAGAAAGAAAGAAAGAAAGAAAGAAAGAAAGAAAGAAAGAAAGAAAGAAAGAAAGAAAGAAAGAAAAAAAAAAGAAAGAAAGAAAGACGTAAATGTAAATTGACATATGTTCCTTAAGGTCAAAGAACTTCAGGCATGGGACTGTGTCTCCTGATACTTTTTTTGATCAGTTGCTATTGAAGAGCTATCACGGCGTCGCTTACAGCGCACCGCTCGCATTCAATGACTTTTAAGGCCTTCGCACTGAAAGTGGACGCGCAATTGCAAAATGCTTTCGGTATAAGAATCCGGAGCCATAGCCGTAGAAATGGCAGGTGTATGTAGGATGTCGGGTATCATGTCGTATGCTTTTTTCTTTTTTTTTGAGCCGTGGCAGCAATAAGTGCAGTGGAGTTATGGACATGCAAAAGGTGCAGTAAGAGCATTTGACCTTTCTTTTAAAGTAAAACCTACACTTGGACAAAATTTAGAGGGTAAACGCGCTGGCCTAAAAAATTGTGGAAAAATAAGTAGTCTGGTCAAAACTACAACTGTCGTTGTTACGACTTCCGGCTCTCGGTATGTTTTGTTCGTGCATTTCTACCACTTCTCCTTCATTCAATTTTCGCTAAATTCAGAGGGTTATTTTATTTCGGTAGCACTGCTCACCTATATTCGAAATAATGCCAATCAATGTTATGACGCATTTGCGACAGCAACCGCGATGTGTATGCATTGCTGCCCTCTACTACCACGAAGAAGACTGGATTCCAAGAAGGAAAAAAAAGAGGAGGGAAAGGAAAGGCAGGGATATTAACCGGTCTAGTAGGACCGGTATGCTACCCTACACTGGGGAAAGGGGTGGGGGGAGATTTAAAGATGGAGAAAGAGACTGTGAAGTGAGACTTTGTGTGTGCGTGCTCTCTCCTCTACTGGATTCCAAAAGAAGGCAAGTGCGCGAGGGGGGAGGCATAAAGTTAGGTGGGCAGTTGAGATTAAGAAGTATGCGGGTACAACGTGGCCGCAGCAAGCAGATATTAGGAAAAGCGGAGATAAATGTATAAGCACACCGTCAATTTGCCTCATTGACAAGGAATTTAGTGTGTTGCGACGATGGCAAGAAAGATTTTCGTGTACTCTATCTTTCACCGGGTGGAGCTGTAGGTGATAATGATGTGCTGCACATGCGTTGTGAGGTTTCTTGGATGAATGCTTCTCTTCAATAAAGTCACAGTTGTTAGTTCCAGCTATGTCTGCGTCTGCCTCTTTCGCGTGTACAGTGCTTTTGCGGGCTTTCTTCAAGTATCATGAACCAACTGGCCCAAGTTTCAACTCTTCTGCAAGCACAGGACCGAGTTTATTGGCGAAACATGGGAGAGGCATTTGCCCTGCAGTGGCCGCTGTCAGGATGATGATGATGACGATTAACGTGAAAGTTCCATGTTTTGCGACCTTTTTCCTTTAAGCAGTCGAATTGTTTGCAAGCAAGAGAGGTCACTGGGCTTAACACAGGAGATCTAGTAATTCACACATTCTCTCCTGGTTAATATTTCTGTGTTGTTTTCTTTTTTTTTTTTTTTTGTGACTGCCTCCTGGGGCTTTTTTTTTATATTCCTGTTCTTCTTTGATATACCTTGCAGAGAACTATCCAAAAATGAAAAATAAAAAAAAGAGAAAAAACACACATTTATACAAGCAATCTGTAAACAAAAAGGTATGAGCAACGATAATGTGCCAAAGACAACGCAATGCACAAGAAAAAAAAAGTTCCGAAAGAGAGGAAGCCAGTGAGCGAGACAAACCGAGCCGTTGGGCTTGGCGGGTGTACGCGTGATTAGTGGTACGTGGGGACCGAATCTCGCTTTCGCCCTGATTACCTGATTAGCAGGCGCGAGAATCCCCCAAAGGAAGAGGCAAATGCTGTTCCGGCGAAGCTGGTCGCTGTTTCTCCACATGTAATGGAGGAGCCAAGTAGATTACTAACACACCGGACGAGGTTCGATTAGAATCTGCACCCTATTAAGAGCTGTGAACTCGTGGCCTCGCTTCCGCGGCTGTAGAAACGATTGGTTGCTATTTTTCTAAGCGTGAACGAAGTTCTGCGCACAGATCGAGCAAACTGTACAAGCTTTTTACCGAAATGATGGCAGAGAAGTGCTGCGCACTCAATAGGACCATGCTGGAACTTCTGGTGACTAACTCGAGATATGGTCACCTGAAGTAACGCCACAGCATCCCGTTGAAAACGGAGGAAGCATGAAACGCATTCAGGCGTCTACACCATTATTGTTGTATATATATGTGACGCTATGAATGGGAGACGTGGCATGGCTCATACGCCATACTGTTTATTCTATTCCACTTCTTCTTTCTCGACGTCTATCAACCATCGCTGCCTTCTTACGTCACATATATATATATATTTTGGCATGTAGGTTCCTGAAGTCCAGGCAAGAAAGGCTTCAAGAAAAAAAATTGTAGGCGACCCTAATTTTTTACTTAGCTTTGAGGCTTGAGTCTTCCATGCATAGATGCGTGATTCTGCGAAAAGTATCCGTTATTGAAAAAAAAAAAGCAATAATAAAGCCTGCAAGATATTTTTTTTCACGGGGTTTAACGTCCCAAAACCACGATATGATTATGAGAGACGCCGTAGTGGAGGGCTCCGGAAATTTGGACCACCTGGGGTTTTTTAACGTGCGCCTAAATCTAAGTACATGAGCCTCAGGCATTTTCGCCTCTATCAAAAATGCGGCCGCCGCGGCCGGGTTTCGATCCCGCGACCTGCGGGTCAGCAGTCGAGCGCCATAACCACTAGATCACCGAGGCGGGTAGCCTGCAAGATAGACAGAAAATATCAGTAGGTGAAAAATTCGAGGCGACCCTAATCTGTGACTAAGGTGTCTGGTAGCGGGAGGCGTGCGCCGGCGTTCGTGTGCCCGGGTGTATTCATTGGATTGACTTTGTGTTTCGTCGCACCTCCGATGCAGATCTCAGAGGCCACGTAGAAAGAATCGCGTGGTTGAGGTCTGCTCCGCCAGGGGCCGCATCGATCTCAGCTGCTCTCAAGAAAACCGTCTGTTCTATCAAAGAACTCGGTCGATTAATTTTCAATAATTGTACTGACAGTTAACTGGTCCTTATTTGAAGTAAACTCATGCTACGATATCATTTGTACCCAATATAACTCTTAGCTTGAGCCCCAACCACCGATTTTGTAACAGTCTTATTTTTTAGGAGGATTTTTTTCCTGAATATTCGGAACACTGGAAGTAAGTCCTCGACCAGAAGTGCTTGGAAGAGAAATAAGAGTCGCTCGTGCCGCTAATAAATAAAGCTGGCATGGCAGCAAGACGCTGCGCGATAATGCGGGGAGGGCAGATCAAAGTGGCCTCCCGAAATAAAACGACGACTGTGCGATTTGGCGGCGGAGGGAAGAACTTAGACCGGCACTACACACTCGTCATAGAATCTCGCGACTGTTTGTTTTGTTTGTTTTCGCCAGACTGGCCGCTTTATAGACACCTCCCCTCGAAAAGTGTGGCTCGATCGTACCTCCTACACACCCCTCTCACTTCACCGTCGTTCGCACAATTCCCATCTTTGACCGGCAGACGCGTCTGGCGAGTTCGCCACACACGAACACGCTCGAGCTTCTTTGGTTTTCATCTCGCGTACTTTCACTTCACTCTGTTATTGTGCTTTCTCGCTGCTATGCTATAGGCTAGCCTTTGGCTGCGCCGCAGATTCAAAACGCGGAAGCAGCTGAAAAGAAGCCACGACTGAGAACCCACTCGGATCTATCAAAACACGGCAGGCGAGAATGTATACTATGGTTCCATCGGGATCCGCTTTGGCGCCGACAGCTGCGTTCTCTCGGATAAGATGCAGAATTTTTTTTTATTTCTTCTGTGTTTGGAAGTGTAGTGTAGTACAGTCGCTACAGCCGCCGCCAGAGAGTCTATATATATATATATATATATATATATACGCCTCTAAAAAACTGTTTATTGGTGACGTTTCGATCGGAGACCAATGTTGCTGTCATATATATATATATATATATATATATATATATATATATATATATATATATATATATATATATATATATATATATATATATATATATATATATATATATATATATATATATATATATATATATATATATATATATACACACACACGACTTGAGGGGAATATCCGACAGGTCCGGGTAATGTCTGTATTGAATGAACTTGCAGGTAGAACACATCGAAAAGGAAAATACTTTTACTAACGTTTCGGCCGTGGCAAAGTAGGTCTGTATGTAGCCGCTTTTATGGGCTCACGTGTCGAACTATCAGTACAGTAGATAGTACACTCAAAATAATAAGCAATTGATAATCTGTTGCAAAAGCCGGCGATAACATGACTGGCATGCGATAGGTAACGTTTCGGCCGTGTCACGGCCGAAACGTTAGTAAAAGTATTTTCCTTTTCGATGTGTGCTACCTGCAAGTTAATTCAATATATATATATATATATATATATATATATATATATATATATATATATATATATATATATATATATATATATATATATATATATATATATATATATATATAATCTTTGTTAAATTTCAGGTATTGGTCATATAGTCCTGAAAGTCATTGGGATCGCTGCGGGTGAAGGCACAAAAAAAGAAACACAAGACAAGAAAGAAAGTAATAGAAGTTGAGCAGGCAATTGCCTGCTCAACTTCTATTACTTTCTTTCTTGTGTTTCTTTTTTTGTGCCTTCACCCGTAGCGATCCCAATGACTTTCAGGACTATATGACCAATACCTGAAAGAATTTAAGAAAGATTGTATTCGCACTGACAACCTAAAATAAATAATGGTAGTTTGAAAGACGGTATATATTTGCATGGAGCCTCTAACAGCTTGCAGCGCAATCTTTGTGTGTGTGTGTGTCCGAAGAGAGATGTATATATAAGAAAGGGAAAGGAAGGTTGGCTAGCCGGAACCACGTCTGGTTTGCTGCCCTACACTATGGGGAAAGGTAAAGAAGTTCTCACTTCTGATTCTTCTCTCAGCTTTCGTTCCCATCTTTTTTTTTGTGACTGAAGGTGTGTGGATTGCATTGGAGATGAAATTTGGGGAATAGGAATGGGTTTAGGGGACGTTGATAATAAATGTTGTTGTCATTTGGGAAAACACTGCAGATCTTTAATACTGTGTGAAACAATGCACTCGGGAGACGTGTATGCAGAATTTTTTTTTCGACAGCCCATATTGTCAACTGTTACTTTATTTACCTGCAACGCTTTTAATTTATCATTGTAGCTGCGTCAGTGTTTGTACACTGTCCACATCTTATTGAAGACTGTATTCCTTCCGCGACATATTCAAAAAATTATATAGCTGGCGGTGTTGTCAAAGTATTTCAAATCGTGGAAGTAATTCACAAGAAAGCACACTTCAAGTGACCAACATTGTGCGAAAAGGTGTACATATAGCCGTGTCTTGATAAGCCAATGTTCTAATAAGTGATTAGGATATGACTTTGTTCTCATAAGCCAATATGCCAACGTTCTGATCGGAGAACTTGTCTTTTGTCATGCGAAGACAAAAAAAAAAAATCACTGTCGGCGCACTGACTCCAGACAGAAGCGCATATCGTTTGCCTGATTGTTAATCACATGTAAAATGAGTTGCACTTCGCGGATGAATAATATTCCGTTTCTATTTCATTGTAATACCGAGGGCACAAGTGCTTTCACTGCTATAGAGTGCCAGTTTATCAGCCCGCAACATCAACCGAAGGTGTGTTCGTATTCTCGCCAGCAGTGGAGACAACTACGTTGATAACTATCAGAAGACGGCTTTGAGTCCGAGTTAACTGAACTTTATCGTCTAGAAGGCGTTTGCGCAACGTCATTTCCGTGACGGAAATGACGTTGCACAAACGCCTTAGAGATCGTCACATTTCCTTGACGGAAATGATGCCATTGAGGAGTTTTGCCTCCCGTGAGGAGCATGACATCAATGAAGGTGCACGTTAGTTTTTTTTTTTTTTTTTTTTGCATCCACACGAGATGGCTTTCAGTCACTTTCGATTTACATATCCCGTTATAGCCGTTATAACCAAAGTAAGGAACGAGCGTTAGACAAGCTCGATCTGAAAAGACGTTCGACACCGTGGAAATCTTAACTCGCTAAGTAAAGAGGGTGGAAGAAGCCCAGGAAGATAGATCATGTCGTGCCTACCGAAGCATTAGGTTAAAGAGGAAGACTCAAAGGAAATTCGAAGTATGCAGCTTCCGAAAGGGTCTCGTTGGATCGGCTGCCGTATTTTTTTTTTCGGAACAGACGCTGCACAAACTTAGGCGCTTGTATTTTTCAACGTCTAACAAACCTGCAAGTACTTCTATGAACAAGCGTTTTACGTTTCTTGTGTGACTGATTCCTGGGAGAGAAGAATAAACAATCTTTTTTTCTCGCTCTGTCACGACGCCATGAAGAAGACGACCAAGCTTTCATTGAGCATGTACGAAAGCGCGGCTACATATACGTTTTCCTACGAGCAGATGACTTTCCTGTCGAGTTTTCTTGCCTTCTGCTCAGCCGCCATCTTGTTTGGACAACAATATAGCTTACGTAGCCCTCGGCTTCGATGCTGTATTCACTGGCTGTCTTTTTCTGCTGCTGTTTACGAGCTTCGTCAGGATTGTAACGCGGCTTACGATGTCCATTTAGCTGTCCAGCTAGCCGTCGATGCGGCGAGTATTGGAAGACAGCGTAACTGTCTGCCGGGAGTGAAAAAGAGAAGGAATAGGAGTAGACAGACAGGCAACCCGCCACTTCCGATATGGAGAAGGAGAAAGACGCCAACCACGCGTTTCCCATTGGCCGAGAGATGAGCGTGCCTGTTTCTGGCAAGAGAAACGAGGGTCATTCCCAAAACGCCCGAAAACGGAACCGAAGCTGCAGGCGGTGGCGGGAGCATCGGGAATCCGTCTTCCCTTGACCACAGGTCGCAGCCCTTAATCCCCTTCGCTCGGAGAGACGTCGACCCCGTCTCAGCGGGGGGACTCGAACAAGAGTCGGGGAAGTTGTCTGGGTGTATAGTGGAGGAGCTCTGCGCCCAGCTTTACCCGGAGTGGACGTGGCTCGAATGTGGACGCTCGAATTTTGTTGCTCTGGGCAACAAATGTGGGAAGCATTTCATATCTGAAGAATCCTCGTTGTGGCGCTGCACTCTAAGAAAAAAGTCACAGTTTCACCGCAAGGGTGAAGCAATGAATGCGACAGCAACAAATTGTAATGTTATACGAAGTGAGGCTGAAGCTAACTCTTTTGGATCCGATCTCACGCAACTCTAGAAAACGCTCTTTTAAGAGAATACGGCCGCTCCAGGGACACTCTTCACACCACATTCTCTTCGCGTTGAGAGCGCAGCAAGTAGAAGGGTATAGCGGCCACCCGCTGTCGGCTGCCGAGATGGGAGATAAGGCGCGCGCCCGCGACGACCGCGCTCGTAAAATCGAAGGTCGCTCGAGGGAACCCCCCCCCCCCCCCCCCCCGCTCGACTCCTTTCACGCTCTTTTCACGCTCTTTTCATGGTACCACCTGCCATTTATGTTCGTCATACTGTCACGTCACGAAATACCAATCTTGGTGCACGTCAAGCTAGCGAAACGGCCGCGAGCGTGCCATGAGCGTGGCATGCAAGTCATGATGCACATGACAGGTCATGATTTCCAATATTACGATTTGTCGTTTATGTTCGTCATACAGTCCCATTATACAATATCAAATTTCGAGTATATCAAGTTAGCTAAACGGCCGCCAGCGTGTCATGAGCGTGGCACGTAAATCATGTTGTACATGACATGCACGTCATGATTTTCATATTACCACCTGTCATTTATGTTAGTCATGCAGAAATGTCTCATCATACCAATTTTTGTATATATCAAGTTAAGGAAACGGCCACAGGAGCACCACGACCATGGCATGTAAATCATACCGTTCATGACAAGTTAGTCACAATTTTCATGATATGACCAGTCATTCATGTTCGTCATACAGTCATGTCATGCCCTACCAATTTTGGTCTGATTCCCATTAACGATACGGTCTGGAGAGCACAAGGTCGTAGGCGGCTGATAGATAGATACGCTCAAAGTCGCCGAAGTTCGCTAAGAAATGCTTCGCATTAAAATAAATGGTCGCTTGACTCTTTTTTTGTGAGTTCCGACTTGCGACGTATATGACTCTCCTTAAAGAGACACTTGAACTCCCTGAGGATATTATTATACTCTCTTCAAAGAGTCGTGGGACACGAAAGTGAGTTAACGTGTCTTTAAAGAGAGTCGCATTCGTGGCAAGCCAGGACTCACGGAAGAGAGTATCGCATACTCTTTCCCTTCTTACTGTGTGCGGCGGTGATGCGGTCAAATAATACTTTGACTTGGGGTAGTTGGTTGATACTCGGAGAAATGCAGCGCTACTCAGACTCAGACAGGATACACAGAGGCGCTCCTGTGTCTATCGGTGCTTCCTGCTCTCGTCTGAGTCGCGCTGCATTTCTCCGGGTGGACTGGTAAAGCTTCCGCCACCAATGCAGGAGTTACAGGGTTCGATTTCCAGTCTCGCCGAGTACATATTGGTTTTTTCTGTAGGGGAGTGACATATCCCGACCCAGTGCTTGGTTGCCCGTGGGTAACCATCTCGAGAAAGTGGTCGTTCCGCTCTCTTCTATCTTTCACTTCAGTTTCTTCTTCGTCTTCGTTTCTGAGCTCTTTTCACGAATGCAAAAGTACTAAGCTTTACTCAGTGCAAAATAAGCTAACAAGCTTCCGGGGATCTTCCGTGCGCTTCATCCTGTATTTTTCACCCCGGTGTCTTTTCTTCTATTCTTTCTGGCCTTTCACACCAGTCTCCCTGATGCTAGTTGAAGCTAACTAGAGTCATCACATCTGTGATAGGTACAGTTTCCTCGTAATCGAACGGCGGCGCGCTTTAGCTCCACGCTTCTTAACGGCCTTCTGTTTGACTTCTATATTTTTCGCTGCCGTTTTTCCCGACTATAGCTGGTAATTGCAAGCGCGACAGCGGACACTGCCGTTCGCGCCCAAAAGCATGCACGCCTCCTCGCAAACTCGTGGGAATTCGGGCGCCTTTTTCTAGCGTGTCGACAACCGCTGTGTTGGGGGAGCTGAAACCGCATTAACGCTCCTTTAGCAGCAAGCAAAACAATACAGAAAGAGCTATAGCGCAGCTATAAGCTAGTGACAGTTTTCCGGGGGGCCACCGAAGCACTACGTGATGCGTCCGTCGTCCTCTGGCTACCGCGCAACACGTTCCCGGCGTAGCGCATGCGAGCGAGTCATCCGAGACGCCTATCGCTCAGGCGACATCGAAAGTACGGAAGGACGTACGAATGGATATGTGATGAGCAACCTGATGTTCCTATGAATTGGCGTCAGGGCAACGGGACAGAAGGAAGCTACAGGGTACGAAGGAAAGAGATTGGGAGAGAGGAGAGACACTGTAGGGATTGCCCACGGAAGCGAGGCTAAGATGCATTACAGCGCTTCTTTTGCGATCTGCTTGGTCGGCCTGCGACGTGTCCCGCTTTGTATACCTTCCCGCTGCGTGATTCCTTGATGCGCCAAGCTTTCCTCGCCTTTTGTATCGGTCGCGTTGACTCGTCCTCTGGTGGGAGGCACAGCCGTCGCTAATGTCCCCATGCCCCGAACACGTCCTGCTGCGGCGTGCGAGGCGAGCAAGCGGCTGAGAGGAAATGGGTAACACCGCGGCGTTGGCCCTGAATCGCGGTCCTGTGGCGGACGTGAGGCAGAGCCAACCGGCCGTTAATACGCGCCTTGGCCCGTTAACGGCGAGGAAAGGAACAAGAGCCATAAATGTCCCAGATCGAAGCTTCGGCGCATTGCTCGAACAAAGAAGGCACGCGCGAGGGGGGATGCGTGAGGGGGGACGCGTATAGTTCACAGTCTCGCATCCCATCTTTTCTGTTTTATGATCTCGTTATGACTGTGGTTAGAAAAGGACTGAAGAGTTATGCTGCGGCAGCAACGTACATTGAGGTCGCCGCCTAGAGGACGTGACGTCATAAATACTTAGTGCAACGATTCGCGTTTCTCAAGTGACAAAACGTTTGCAATAAATATTACGTGAATGAAGAAAAATGATATTTGCGTACCTCAGCTGGATGTTCTTGAGGCGAGTGCAACGGAAATTTCTTTTTTTTTTTTTGGGGGGGGGGGGGGGGGGAAGGGGGGGGGAGGCCATCTTTTCGTTCACGGCCAAAAGGCATGTTACATGTTTACACTGAAAGGGTGCACATGACAATACAACCATGACAAAAGAAGCACACACAGTATACATATCAGTGGAGTTGTACATTTCATATATATATATATATATATATATATATATATATATATATCGATGGGATTTTGGTCGATGAGTGAGTGTGGGGGGTGATGCAGAGAGGTAGAGAGAAAGGAAGGAAAAGCAAGGTGGTAGACCATTTTCATCGTTAACTACGCGCTGAGAGCGAGAGATAGAAATAAAATGCCGTTCTCGTGCAGTGATTGTTGTAGTTCTATATCCTGCGCTAGATGCAGCCTCCACTACTGTGAAACCTGAGAAAGTGCGTAGCATGGGCACCCAGCGATTCCCGTTAGTAGAGTTCCCACTGCTCCGTTTACCAAACAGTCGATGACGTCAATGTTTGAAGTAAGCATGTAGGTATTTCCTGGCATGAGCAGAATCTTGTTCGGGAGATTCGTAAACTCGGTGTGCCACATGCGCGCCACTTTTTATGCGCTTCATTGGCTTCTTGCTTGTCACGGCAGTTGAGATGCGTGTCGTCTGCAGCGAGTTCCGCCAGGTTGTTTCCCCTTTAGATGTGGCGGCAGAGAAGTTTCGGTGGGAGGAGCAATCGTGCGCGTGGCGAGGCGGTGGCGCGCTCTCTTACGGAGTGCAGGAGACAGCTGCATCTTTCCGAAGCGTTTCTAGTGATTTTAAGTTAATTATTGCGAGTACTCCTTGGTTATTTCTGTTAATCATCTTATTTTATATCTCGTTCGTTTATTTTAACGCGGTTTTGAGCATTGCTAGCCTTGGTTGAAGCCTGTATTGACCACTTGACTTTGAGCGCGATCACATTACACGAAGTCTATGGACGGACGACAAGCCACGCTCCGAAAGTGCTAAGCAAATAAAAAAAAAGAGAAGCCTGTCGGAATAGAAATAAAATAGTAGAGTTTAAGCATGGCCTTCGAGATTGCGCGGCCGACCCGCTGGCGCGCAATCTGGGAGGCCATGGTTTAAGCTAACCACGCGCATTGGGCAAGGCTCACTTTGTCAACAGCCGGATACGCAAGCCTATGGGCTTGAGGTATCATATAGAAGACGACTGTAGTAGAATTGGGCAACCTTCCATATCCTACAGGCTGCAGGCAATCACAGGTAAACGTGACAATATCACGAACCTCGATTCTATTTGCACCGTAATTCACTGCTCCACGCATCGAAGCACAGCGGGCAATTTTCTTGCTTGCGTGAAAAATAAATAAATAAAACATTTCCAACAGTGCATACCTTCCCATGCTACTTAAAAAAAAAAAGGTAAGAAAAACAAGACATTTCGAGAAATGGTCTCGTGGGTTTCAACCAAATACAGTCGTAAAGAAGATATACAAGATTTTTTTCGGTTTCGCCATGTGATCGGTCTGTTCCACACTGTTTTTTTATAAGCGCCGCCTTTACGCAATCGCCTCCTGTCTACGATAAATCATACTGAATAAACGCACGCAGAAACAAATGAGCTGAAGGCGAGAGAAGCCATATATCAGTGATGTAGAAACCCGCCAGGCAAATGAATGTTTACGGAAAAAAAAAAAAAACACTTCCATGCGAGCCGTGCGCAGCACGGAGCTACAAAAAAAGTCATATGAATTTATAAAAAAAGAATTCTTGCGGGAATGACGCAAAGGTCGTCACCGTTTGGGATTCGAACGCAGGACCTTCATCTATCCAAGGCGGCGGCTCTACCATCATTAGCTAAGCAAAAGGATATCAGCTTCCGGTTCATGAATTTCCGGTGCATGAAATTCTGGCTAGGAGAACAGGAGTTGGACTCAGACAGCGAGCAGCAGACCAGCGCTCAGAACTGGTTGAAAGCACAGGGGGCTGCCTTCTACGAAGAGTGGACAGGAAAGTTAATAATAATAATTGTTGGGGATTTAACGTCCCAAAACCACGATATGATTACGAGGGACGCCGTAGTGGAGGGCTCCGGAAATTTCGACTACCTGGGGTTCTTTAACGTGCACCTAAATCTATGTACACGGGCCTCAAGCATTTTCGCCTCCATCGAAAAGTGCAGCCACCGCGGCCGGGATTTGATCCCGCGACCTTCGGGTCAGCAGTCGAGTACAAGAAAGGAAAGTTGTTGCCACGCTACGACAAATGTCTCAACAGAAACGACGACTATGCAGAGGAGTAGCTGCTATGTGTACGTAAATATACTTAATAAATCTGTTTCAATTTTCACTCTGGGTTTTATTTCGCGACCAATCGGACCTTGAAAAAAATTGAAAAATTCCCTTCATAGTGAAACTGCGGTATACCAAGATTGGCCATTGGGTTGACTCGACATTTGCGCACTAAGCACTTCACTTATTAGGGGAATTTCTTAGCTTTCAATAATGCCACTACAACGTACATGTTCTCCGAAATATATGTAATAAATGGTCTTCACTTACAAGCAGCATGGTACGTGTCATTACAATTCTGTGGTAAGCTGCGCCCACAGTTCTGCACCAGATTTTATTATGCCAAAGGCTCGGTACAACGCAGCGGTAGCAGCTTCAAACGTTTTAGGCTGAGGTTTCTCCTCGTGTCTTATATCATCTTCACTATCTAATTCATCTCCACTAATCCCATCTAATCCCTTCATCACTAACCACTCCACATCATCGCTTGTAGCAAAACCTGTAAAACGCACACTCGCTTCCCTGCGTATTTTCGGTGTTACATATTTTACGAACATAACTTACGCGAGACAAGTTCCCGCGAGGAGAAAGAGGTGGAAGGCCTAGAGCTATTTTCACAGATAACACACCAAGTTTGCGTGCGTCGTCTGAAAGAAGAGAAAGTGCGTAGCGATTTTGGACAAAACTGGTGACTTTATTTGTTGTCAGTAGCGCAGTGTGTGTGTCCTTCTTCCCTTCGTCCACGTCTTCTAGCGCCCACATCTGAGAAGTATGACAGACCAGCAAGCCCGCATCGCCACCCTGGTGTTAAAGGCTGGATCCAACACAGGCGTGTTGAAGCGTTGTGCGATTCTTGAGTCTGACGGTGAAACATGTGTTGCTTTCTCTTTTCGTTCCGAGAAAATGCCTGAGAGAAAAAAAAAGAAGTAATGCTTCGGCTAATACATGTGGTACTGCGTTATTGTTTTCCGTTTGCCTGCTCCACATTAGATGAGGCGGGGCGCCCACGTCTACAACAAATGGACCCTTACACTAACAACTGCGGTCTTCTGTTTAGCCGACGACAAACTCGCAGAGCCGTGACGACGCGACTTGATAGTAACAGTAAAAACGAGTCGTGCATTAAGCGTCTCCTGAGGCGACAACGACATGTGATGCGCTACAACAAAAGCGAATTAAGAAAGAAAGTAAAAAAGTGCGGCAAAGGTAAACCGGAAGTCAAGAAAAAGAAGTCCTGACACGTGCTAACATCAGAAGATTACTACTAATCCGCTACCCAGCCCATCACAATGCGGTTCTCACAACTTTAACCGTTAATGCCGTCAACGTGAACGCGGAGCTATGTGGCACGTAAGAAAGAAAGGGAGAGGGGAGAGGCGTTAGTCACCCCCCGCGGAGGCGGCGTACTTTTATCCTGAGTAATTAAACGCTCGCGCTGCCTGTTTTAGCATTCCACAGATTAGCACATTCCTCTCCCACAGCCGGAGGGCTTTTGCTTGTTTCTTTTGCTGCAGGCTCACTTTTTTAGTCAAATCTGTTTTCTCTCTGCTTTTGGAAAGCGGCAAATATTCGGAGCTCGTAGGGATATAACAAGGCACCGTCGTGGGAAGAAGATTTTTCGGTGTCAGATCCCCTCCCAAGCTGCTGCTGATTCTTCTTCTTCTCCTTCTTCTTCTTTGTAATCCTTGCCCAAGTACATGTTCCCAAGAAAGAGAAACAGTTGTAGGGGCTGGCAGTCAAAGAAATCGCGCGAAACGAGTTGCTGGAAACGGGAGTTTCTAAGTCGCCATTGTTTGCGCATTCAGTCCCACGTGATGTTGAATAATATGAAACAGCGTAGCGGTTACACCGTTTCATACTTTTTTGGAGAAGCAAGTACCATCGTCACTTAAGCCGACTTCAAAGATCATTTGAATCACGGCTGCCATTTTTTCGGTACACAGCATAAACAACGATTAAAACAGACGTGTCATTACGTAAGATATGCGCAGGTCATTCCACAGACACTCACTCTAAAAGATGCGCAAAATAGCTATAAATTAAATTTCTCAGGGGCACCCAGGAAACACTTAGAGAGAGAAAGCCTCTATATAGATACAGTGCTCCGTGATATGAAAAAAGAAAGAAAAAATGTACAAGAACAGCGGCTCATTGCTACGATGGTGTGTAGAGTTCCATGATGGTCCCCACGCGGTCCATGCCGGAGAGCGTTCGGCGAGATCGGCGTTGGCCGTTCCGAATGACAACACGGTATACGAGGAGCGTCGAAGCGTGTAATCAAAACAAACGCTGCGACCGGCTATCGGTGACAGCGCGGAGGAAGTTCGCCAGCAGCACAGCCGCGTCTTGCCTCTGTCGTCTTGCCTCCCTCCCTTCCTTACACGCTCGGTATCCGCTCGCTCTCCGCTCAGCGGAGCGGAAGCAAAAGAGAAAGAAAAAGTATGGACGTTGTCGCGTCGCTCCCTCGTCCTTTGTATGTGTGTCTACGAGTGTGTCCACGCGTGTGATGTTTTTATCTGCCCGCACGCATGTGTACGTGCGTTTATTGGTGCGTGCGTGCGCGCGCGTGTGTGTGTGTGTGTGTGTGTGTGTGTGTGTGTGTGTGTGCGTGTGCGTGTGCGTGTGTGTGTGTGCGTGCGTGCGTGCGTGGGCGTGTGCGTGTGTGTGTGTGTGTGTGTGTGTGTGTGTGTGTGTGTGTGTGTGTGTGTGTGTGTGTGTGTGTGTGTGTGTGTGTGTGTGTGTGTGTGTGTGTGTGTGTGTGTGTGTGTGTGTGTGAGCGCAAGCGTTATGTGCAGCAATGGTTGTTCGGGGGAGTCAATCTGAGTGCCCTCCCTTCTCTTCTCGTTCACTGGCCAGCTATTGAGCAGCCGAGTGCGAAAATGCGTGGAGTAAGAACCGAGGTTCGCGGAACGAGATGTGATGCGTCGTACCCCGGGCTAAGTGGAAACGCTGTGTATTTGCAAATGGTTCCTTTATTTTGTTCGTTTCGTTTTGTTTATATATATATTGTAAAGGAATGAGAGAGACAAAGACAACGCCCTTGCTGCGGGCCGGCTGTTCTGTATTCTTCGACTTCGTCTTTCTCGTCTTTTCCTAGCCAAGCCTGCCCCGTGCGCGAGCACCGCTTTGTCTTCATCACACTCGGCCGCACTGCGTGCATGCAGTCCACACAAAATTGGCCCATCTCTGGCGGTGGTCGTCTCTTCGAAGGCAGAAACATTCAGATGTCCTGGGCCCCGTACCACCATAGGTAGAACTAGTGCCTCTGGCGGGCGGCATTGGCTGCCTCGCGGAGGCCGCTCACGGCAACGGTGCGACTTGCTTTGGAAGTCGGGCGATGATGGCTCTGGTGGACGCCATCGACTATGTCGTGCGACAACCGACTATGCCGGTTGTCGCACGCCTAGCACGAGAGCAGGCAAATACTTGCCTAACGAAGTCTGTCTGCGAATTCGGAGAGGCTGTGCGACTTGGCCTTCATGGCTTGATGCAGCAACCTCTGCGCTGCCGTCACCGCACTTTCCTGCTCTGTGGCCACGACGAAGAAAGATGCTTTCTGGTGGTTCTGTACCGTGGTGTCCATGCGGTTTAACGCCAACATGGCTGCACGCCATGCTGAAGACGCTAGGATTGTACGAAGCAATGATCTCGTTGCTTCGTGTGAGCTGGTAGCCGTGTAGCCGATCAGCGTCGGGTTCCATGTTGACGCAGACTGCCTCGTCGTGGTCCGCACGGCACTCAGCTGGTAAGCTGGAAGTCACAAAGAACTGCCTGTCATGGTCAGCAGAACCGCACGCCGGGAGGCCGGAAGGGCCGATACCGGCTTCATCTGGCTGCGGCACATGGATGGATGGATGGATTCTATGAGCGTCCCCTTTATAACGGGGCGGTGACATGTCTGCCACCAGGCTCGAAAAAAAAAACTTTCTTTTTTATGTTGGCCTAATGCCTTATCTACATTGATTAAATCTCTGCTATTACAGCAAAGAAAAATATAAATTCACGGTCCATCTCTCTGCCTCTTAAGGCAGAATGACCTTATTTTTCCCCATTCTTCATTTTTGTCCTTTAACTCTACTTTTCTGCCACCAATACTCTAACCGTCTCTTACTTATTTCTATCGCGGACGTGTTCAGCTTTCCATTGTTGTCCCTAAAACCCAAGGCTTCATGTAGACTCGTGCCCACACGTACATCTGGGTGGATATCGCCGCATTCAATCAGTACATGTTCCATCGTTTCCTTAGTTCCCCTACAGCATGTACATTGTTCTTCTTCGTTACAGAATCTCGCTTTATAGCTACGCGTTCTAAGGCAACCCGACCTTGCTTCAAACAGTAAAGCGCTTCCCCTTGAATTATCATAAAACCTCTCCCTCCTTATTTCGTTTTTTCCCTTTCGGTAGTCACTGAGAGCCGGCTTCTTTTCCATCGCTGTCATCCAATAAGACCTCTCCGCCTCTCTGACTTTCCGTTTAATGCTCCTTGTTGCCATGTCGCGCACGCTGCTAGCCGTATATTTACTGGTGAGCCTCCTAGTTCTTTTTCTCCACTGCGTGTCGACGCTTTTTCTATACAAATATCTGAAAACCTTCCCTGCCCATCTACTCTCCTTCATTTTCCTCAGCCTCTCTTCAAATCTAATTTTGCTCTGCGCTTCCCTCACTTCAAAACCTGTCCATCCCATATCACCCTTTACAGCCTCATTTGTCGTCTTCCCGTGAGCGCCCAACGCGAGGCGTCCCACAGTCCTTTGATTTACATCCAATCCTGATTGCACCTCTGACTTCATGCACACCACTGAGTTCCCAAATGTAAGGCCCGGAACCATCACACCTTTCCACAGCCCTCGAAGCACCTCGTACCTATTGTATCCCCATAACGCTCTGTGTTTCATGATTGCAGCATTCCTCCTTCCCTTTGTTACTGATGCTTTCTCTTGTACCTCCATATATCTATCCCCCCTCATTTACCCACACTCCGAGGTACTTGTACTCGCTTACCCTCGGTATTTCTTGGCCCTGTATTAAGACCGCATGGTCTTCGTGATCATTGAATACCATCAATCCACATTTTGTTGCACTAAAACCTAGTCCCAGAGCCTCGCCTTCCCTTCCGCATATATCTGCCAGCTGCTGTATTGATAACCTCTGCCATGCCCCTGCCGGCAGATCCCGACAAAACGAGCAGATCGTCGATGATTGTGTCTTCAACGGCTATGGATTCCTTGAGCGGAAGGCAATCACACTCGGCCAATGACTGCTTTGAAGTCGGCAGATGTGCGTCCGACTGGTCACTGAGGATGCTTCCGCTGCTGAACATGTGTGGCTGCGGCCTTTCAACTTGGGAACTTGGGTTCGAGCATTTCCCCGGAGTCAAGCAGCGGAGCTTTACTTCCCCGCCATCTATGATCAGCTGAACCACACCAGACAAGGTAGTCAGCTCCCAAAATCATGTCGCCGTGCAAGTCCTCGACGACGGGAGCGGCGGCAAGGAAGTAACTCCCGGCTTCGGTTTGTAGGTGCAAATCCAGCGCCCCGACTGGCAACGCGCTCCCGCCGAGGCCACTGAGGGGTGCCTCGGACCAAGGCTGTAGGGCGGCTGGGGCATGGCGTCGATGCAGCGCAGTACGTGGAGCCCCAGTTTGCACTACAGCCGTAAGCTCACTGATTCCGTCGACGCGGACCTGTACCGTTGGAAGCGGTCGCGTTCGGTATTGGGTGGCTTGCTGTGGTGCATTTGGTGGTGCCACATCGTCGATTCGGTCACCGAAACTCGGCAGGGGGTCCTCCCTCGGGACTGGCTGCGAGAACAAGCTGAGTCCGGCGTTCGTGCGAGGGCAGGATGCCAAACTACCTGTCGATGAGCTGCAGTGTCGAGCTGCAGCCTCGAGTTGGTGCTCCTCCTGAGCTCCGTCCTCGGTATGCGCCTGGCTGAACCCGGAGCTTTCGTGGCGAATCCGGCCGAAAACAGCGACGAGCCTTGCACTCCACTGCAGCCAGGTCTGTTGCTTGACGCCTTCGTATTTATACAATGCCTCGGCAGCACCACGAAGGCGGTCTATGGCCACTATCCATTTTTGGTTGTCGTGCCAGGCATGGCGAGAACCGCAAGAATTGATGTCCTCAATCCACATGGCAGCGCTGTCCTGGAAGTCCCGAAACTCCGGCACTGCCCAAACAGCCGACAATGAAGCGGCAGGCGAGAACACGGAGTTTAACGGCGCCAAGTGGTTGAGCTGACGTGATAGTTGCGTCAGGACATGCAAAAGTTCGCTCCGTTGTCGGTTGAGGCACCCGACAAGCCACTGGCGGTGTTCGCGGAGTGCGCGGCGGTCCCGGTGCTCACGGTGGCTGGGTCTATGTTCAAGGACGCGTGGACGGCGTCCCTTGTCGTAACAGGTATCACGGCGTCGGTGAAAAGGTGTGGAGCCGTCGAGGAGGCCGAGGCGCCGTCCCCGATCGGTGGTTGCAGCGGCGGCAGGTTAGCACGTTCTGAGGAGGCCTGGACTCCGTCCTCGATTCGGGCTTACTGCGGCTGCACGTTGGCGGGATCCTTGGACGAAGAAGCGTAGACGTAGGACTTCGTTTCCGTCGACTGCGCCATTGTAAAGGAATGAGAGAGACAGACACAACGCCCTTGCTGCGGGCCGGCTGTTCTGTTTTCTCCGACCGTTCGTCTTTCTCGTCTTTTCCTAGCCAAGCCTGCCCCGTGCGCGAGCACCGCTTTGTCTTCATCACAATATATATATATATATATATATATATATATATATATATATATATATATATATATATATATATATATATATATATATATATATATATATATATATATATGAACAAGAAAGAAAATACGACTTTCGTTGGTTTGGCACTGTATATTCCTACTAACGTTTCGTCTGGTGGACCAGACTTTGACAAAGTCTGGTCCACCAGACGAAACGTTAGTAGGAATATACAGTGCCAAACCAACGAAAGTCGTATTTTCTTTCTTGTTCATAATTCTATCGGGGTCCGCGTGATTCTTTTCCCACTATATATATATATATATATATATATATATATATATATATATATATATATATATATACATCCTTTGGCTCCGACGCCCTGGTTGCTATCCAAGTACTTGCGCGAACTTGCGGCTGGCACACTGCGGAATGGCGCGGGGCATAAAACGGCCCCCGCGTGTCCACTTGAGTGATATGGTCTGTCAACATGATCACGGCCGAGCTGCGCTCTTCGACGGACTGAAAGCGGTATGGTCGCTCTAGCTATCTAGCTATATGAATAAATAAATAAGTAAATAAATAAATAAATAAATAAATACTGACCGATTCACCAATTAAACCAACAATTCATTGCGCTCTCATTATTTCACTTGGTTCGCAATATGTGAATGTAAAAAAAAAAATAAAAACAGCGCTCCGCGTGTGTTGTGTGCCTTTTTCTCTGCGTCTTGCGCTGTGAATGTGGAAGGTGATTGTTAACGCGCCAAAAAACCAAAAGATGCTAGAAAGATTCAATTTGAAATAGAAATTTTGTTCCTCAACAAGAAAAGGTTGCGAGGAGAATAGGTAAAAACTGTAAGAACAGCTTGAGGGGCCCTGACCCTCTAGTACACAGGGTAGCGAAGAAGCGTGCGGCTGAGTGAGTACAGACTACTAGGCAGAATATGTAGGAGTTTCAAAACACATAGGACATACAAAGATACATCAAAAATTACACCATCTCCCGCTAAAGGGAACCATGTGTAAATGTGAAGCAGCGGGCGCTAACGCTTACACTGGTGGCGGCGTTGACGCTGGCGCTCATCGCAGCGCGGCGCAGGAGAGAAAAATTCCCCATCTCCCGCTAAAGGGAACCATGTGTGGATGCGAAGCAGCGGCGAGGTAATCAGCTTGAGCGGGAGGAACGTCGCCGCTCTCATTTCACGGCAGCGGTCCGGGCGCTCATCGCGGCGCTGCACAGGAGACAGAATGAGGCGCCTGCGCTCCGTCATTTTCATACCGCGGAACTACCGTGGCGCCCCCCAGCGGAGTATGCAGCTGTCACACCACCTGTCGTGCGCGCCGCTCCGTAGAGGATTCCTAGAGGAGAGGACGGTAGGACCGTAGGAGAGGGGCAGGGGACGTGCATGCGCTGTGGGGGTGTGGGACGCGGGAGCCGCTCCGTAGAGTAGAGGATTCCTAGGGGAGAGAGGGGGGAGGGGACGCACATGCGCTGTGGGGGGTGTGGGACGCCGGAGCCGCAAGGTAGAGTAGAGGATTCCTAGAGGAGAGAGGGGGGAGAGGACGCACATGCGCTGCGGGGATGTGGGACGCGGGGGGCCGCTCCGTAGAGTAGAGGATTCCTAGAGGAGAGAAAGGGGGGTGAGCGTGGGAGACAGAGGGGGGAGGGGACGCGCATGCGCTGCGGGGATGTGGGACGCGGGGGGCCGCTCCGTAGAGTAGAGGATTCCTAGAGGAGAGAAAGGGGGTGAGCGTGGGAGACAGAGGGGGGAGGGGACGCGCATGCGCTGTGGCGGTGTGGGACGCGGGAAGGAGGGACTGACTAAGCCCCCGTCAAACACATGCAAACAAGATCAAGGAATGGGGTCAACCTGGGCGACAGACACCACCTACCTAGCCATTGCTAAGCAGCCTCTCTGTGCTCTCGGCCATGACTCTGATGACTGTGATAGTGGTTGACGGCCTTCATATTACTACAGTCTTCTGGTTCGCATAATGGGTGCTTGCCTACTTCACGAAAGTGGCCGGACGCGGGACGGGGGACGCGGGACGCGGGAAGGACGGACAGAGCCCCGAGCATAAGATGCTTCGCATCTAAAACTGGGGAGGCGCAAAGCACGCAGTGATGGAGCGGTGTTTCCTACTGGGACATGCCAATCGCTGCTAATGGGCAATGAGAGACAGAAGACTCCGACTGGACAGAGAGACCTG
Organism: Rhipicephalus appendiculatus; assembly: GCA_030522465.1. Lineage (NCBI taxonomy): Eukaryota > Metazoa > Arthropoda > Arachnida > Ixodida > Ixodidae > Rhipicephalus > Rhipicephalus appendiculatus. The sequence continues at coordinate 5,117,506 of JALIZH010032971.1, forward strand.
CAGTCCGCTTTAAGTTAACGCGCACGCTACGAATTTTTATTGTTCAACAACGCACCGGAGAAATCTCCTACCGGCACCACCTTGCAGGTCAAAATCCATTGCCATATATACGGAGTGGCCAGTGAACGGTTGTGCAGCGCGAGCAGTCGGTTTTTTCAACCAAGAAACTCGCTAGCAGACGCTGCCTGCGTCGGCGTCGCGAGGCGAGAGAGGGGGGAGCGTAGGAGAGGAGGGGACGCGCATGCGCAGTGGGAGTGTGGATGCCGCGGGCAGGGATGCCTAGAGGAGAGAGGGGGGAGCGTAGGAGAGGACAGAGAGGGGGGACGCGCATGCGCAGTGGGAGTGTGGACGCCGCGGGCAGGGATGCCTAGAGGGGGGAGCGTAGGAGAGGAGAGGGGGGCACGTGCATGCGCAGTGGGAGTGTGGACGCCGCGGGCAGGGATGCCTAGAGGAGAGAGGGGGGGGAGGCGCATGCGCAGTGAGGGTGTGGTTGCAGCGGGGAGGGATGCCTAGAGGAGAGAGAGGGGGGAAAGGAGGTTTTTTTTTTTGAAACCCTATTGAAAATCTGTCCACCATGGGAATGGTGGATTCCACCATCCATCATTATGGTGGATTATGGTGCTGGAATACGGTGGCAATGCTGGAATACAGTGTATGCTGGCGGTGATGGATGCTGGAAACGAACGGAGCGCAAAACGGCTCTAAACCGTCAGGTCCATCGTCCCTAGCTGCCATACCTAAATAATTGCATAGCAAACAATGAAGAAAGCAAGAGAGCAAAAAAAAAGAAAAACGATTGAAAAAAAAGAAAAAGCCCGTCGCCACGAGGAGTCGAACGTGGCACCTTCGGATCCTGAGCCAAGAACTTTACGACTACGCCACACTGAAACTTGTTTTGAGGGACACAGAACGACTAGTCAACACTGCATGCCACACCGTTTAACTTCAGCGTTGTATGTCGCATACTCGAGAGAGACATCATCTTCCCCTCCTACTAAAATTTGCATACTTATTAAACATAAGAAAACAGTTGCCAGTAAGGAATGTCATGTCAATAATGGCAACAACACTAAATTTCTGTTACAATTCACAACATAACTAAAAAGTATATATTAACATTTCAATCGGCTGTTACTGTCTAGATTAATATATCCGTTTCTCGCTCGTTCGAAAGGGAATCATGTGCAGAGGCTTCGTGTCGACTCTAAGCTCGTTCGATAAATACGCGCGTACAGTTGATTGAATACTGTGATGTATTTTCGCGCAACGAGCGCGGCCGTGCCAGCGCACTGATCTGTGTAGCTATCGTTATGTACAACTACATAACCGCTAGGCCAAAAAAGAATGCAGTGCGCGGGAAATATGTCATCATGTTAGTTCAGTAAGGCGTACGAATTTACAAATATGTGTTCTCGCATACGAGCCAGAGAAGTGCCGGCGAGTGTGACCAGCGGCTATCGGTGACCGGAGGCGTTTGCTGGAAGCGCGTCGCATCTATGTTCATCGCTTCTTGTGCGGACGCCTTACACAAGAAAAAACGCTTCATTTAGGTTAACAGATGTCACAGATGAGCTGGAAAGTCATTCCTACTCGTCGGAATCGTGTATCCTGAAACCTAGAAGCGCCCATGACACGTAGACGGACTCAGTCGGTACGCTAGGCCTAAACTTTGGCGGAAATCATGGTGGTAGAATAGGATGGTGGAAGTCATACTTGGTGCGGCTTATATCGACGCATGCCGAACGTAAAAGACTGTGCATTTTAGCTTCGCGCGCATTTTCGCTGTTACCTTAAAGTGCAGCTGAGGTAATGAGTGCAAGAATTTCCAGAGCGGCGTTTCTAGCGTGGCGATATCAAGTGGCGGCTGTTTTCTGGTCAACCCGTTGTATTTTGAAAAGTGTAATTTACTTCTACAATTGCGCGGCGATGTAACACATTTACCGTCGCTGTTCACACCGATACCTGTAGACACGTAAACATCACAATACAGCACCACATCACGGTTGTCAAACTCATATAGGTACGCGATAAACTTGTAAACATTCACGGATTCTGCGCTCCACAAATATTGTGACGGTATTGACACCGCATGAATAAAAAAAAAGTGTGCTAGAAAGCATAATGATCGGCGCTAGCTTATTGGGACTGCAATCACATTTGTCTACACATTCGAGGGGGGAAACGTTGAAAATAACAGTGATTTCACGTACTGTGCCGCGTGCATTTCTATCATGCCACCATCATCCACCGTGTTTCCACTATGCCACCGTCATCCAGCTTGTTCACCAAGCCATCCACCAAAACATATTTTGCATCGCCACCATCAGCCAGCATTTTCCACTGTCACCACCATTGGCTCGCCACCACCACCACCATCTGCCACCATTTTTTCCACTCTCGCCATCATCAGCCATTATGACCACCAAAGCTTCCAGCTTATCCACGATTATTTCCACCACATCCACTATTGTTTCCACCATATCCAGCAACGATTCCAGTATCCACCAACCAAGGATTTTCAATAGGGAAGGGTTGGCGCATGCGCAGTAAGGGGAGGCCACGCGGCACACCACCGGATTAAGCTTCGCCATAAGATGCTTCACATCTAAAATTGCGGGAAGGGTGACCAGACTAAGCCCCGTCGGCTACCCTACGCTGGAAAAAGAGAAATAGAATTAAAGGATGAGGAGGAAGAGAGAAGTTCGTTCTTAATAGCGATGCACTCACACAAATAAGCGTTAGACGCCCATTCTGTCACAAGCGCGCGTGCAAGGCTGGCAATGATTGATTTGGACAATGTCTGGTGGAGGTGGAGGATGAGTGTCCACCCCCTGTGGTCTTTACCAGATACCCGCGTCTGAGGCCTTGCGAGGCTGTGCTGCTCAGTCCTGACCCGGACGTTCAACCCCGCGCGATCCGGTGAGCTGAGGAAGTCGCCGTGGGACACCGCATTACGATCACCCAGCTGCCCAACCTGAAGGCCTGGGCCTTCGCTGATCCACAGTAACGTCGCCTTTTAGATGTGAAGCATCTTAGAGCGGGGTTCAATCCGGGGTGGTGTGCGGCGTGACCACCCTTACTGCGCATGCGCAGACCCTTTAAAAAAATAAAAATAAAAAACCTCCTCTCCCTCTCTCTCCTCTAGGCATCCCTGCCCGCGGCGTCCACACTCCCACTGCGCATGCGCGTCCCCCCCCCCCTCTCTCTATCTTCTCCTACGCTCCCCCCTTCTCTCGCCTCGCGACGCCGACGCAGGCAGCGTCTGCTAGCGAGTTTCTTGGTTGAAAAAACCGACTGCTCGCGCTACACAACCGTTCACTGGCCAGCCCCGTATATATGGCACTGGATCTTGACCTCCAAGGTGGTGCCGGTGGGAGATTTCTCCTGTGCGTTGTTGAACAATAAAAATTCGCAGCGTGAGCGTTAACTAAAAGCGGACTGCGGGTCTCTGTGTCCAGTCGGAGTCTTCTGTCTCTCATTGCCCATTAGCAGCGATTGGCATGTTCCAGTAGGAAACACCGGTCCATCACTGCGTGATTGCGCTTCCCCAGATTTCTCTCCTGCGCAACGCTGCGATGAGCGCCAGCGTCAACGCCGCCGCCAGTGTAAGCGTTAGCGCCCGCTGCTTCGCATGTAAACATGGTTCCCTTTAGCGGGTAGATGGTGTAATTTTTTTTTGTCGCTCTTTTTCTCTTTTGTCTGCTTACCATTAACCGCCAGTATGAAAAACAACTGCCGCTGAACCATGTGGGGGGCTACCACCCCCCTGTAAAGTCGTTTGCGCTTCATGGCGTACGCGCGTCTCACGGATTAGCCGCGGTTAGGTTTAACAGCCGCCGAGCGAGAGGTGGCACTGTGCTCGCGCGTGTTAGGGTTAGCGCGGTGGCGCCGGCAACGCTGCCTGACAGGAAGAGGTTAGGCCGGCGTACAGAAAATAGTAGCGAGTCTTTTAGGGGTTTGGCAGCGGGCGTAGACGGACGTCTCCTGCGGTGGGTTCATGTGGACGGCACCGCGGGCCGTTTCCCGTGGACCCCTCGTAGTCAGTCGAACGTCGGCGACGCCGCATTCGCGGTACCTTGTGTTTGTTATGTTGTTTGTGTGTTGTAATGCATATTGCATAAGGTTATTTAGCGTGTCACTAGTGATGTATCAGGTTCGGCTGGCGACCGCGTCGTGATGTAAAAGCAGGTTAATAAATGTACACGTGTTTGGTTTGCCCGACAGTGTCTGCTGCGTCCTTTCGTTCCGAGAGCGCGCCTCATTTCCAGACCTCACAACCGTAACGTGGACGAGAACGTTGTTGTGTGAAAATATACACTCTAAGCCGCAAAGGGCGAAAATGGGTCTGTGGTTCGTCCTTTTGGGGGGTAACTGCGTTGCCACAACCATTACTCCCCAAAGGATGAACGATTCGTCCTTTAGGGAGTAACTGTGAGGGGACGATCTGTTAGTCCTCAGTAGTTTTGAGGGACGAAATGTTAGGGTGTAAAGTTACCCCTTTGTGGGAGTAACTGATTTCTTCCTCTTTTTGCCTGGTAACTGCGTAGGGACGAACTGTTACTCCTGATGGGACTAACAGTTGCTCCTTCTCGATAAAAAAAAATCAATTTATTACAGTTTCTGGTTGAATTACGGAGAATTTGGAGGTTGACATATGCATTTCATGACATATGCAATCAATACACAGAAGTAAATTCAGAAGTAAACTACAGAAATTTCACAACCAACACACAGGATTCGAACTCGTGACCATGGAATCAGCAGCCATGTACGCTAACCACTACACCATGCCCCAGTACGCAACAGAGTGAAAATTATCGGGGTTATATATGTAGGCACCGTTTGGACAGTGCGCATTCTGACATGTTCGTCAAAGTGGCAAGATTCCTTATATTAGGCTTCAGCCTTCAGTGTTTCTCAAGCAACCATTCAGTTTTGCCGTTCGTGAAGATGTAAAATGCGCTGGATTGGTTTTTCTGCGAGCGTGCTTCGAGCGAATTTTCGCGCTTGGTGAATGTATGTAAAATAAACGTTCCCATATATGCTCCTGTCGCTGTGTCAGGCTTGCTTGCTGCTTAGTGTACAGAACGCTGTTGGTTATATCGTTCGGCGAAAATGTCTGTTTAGTGTCCGAAAAACGAAAACGTCTAACGAAACAACGCAGTTTACTGAACGACTCGTGTCAATTCTGCAGCATCGTACACATAAATTAAACAACTTTGTTGAATTGTTGAATACAGAAGATAGGATGGTTTCCCTGCATCCTAGGAGAAGCAATGAAAAGTGCAATGTTTTATTCGAATGGATGCTGTCCAGCCGACTACAGGAAGTGCAACAGCACCATCGACAGCTGCTGAGAGCATGTTCGTAGCTGCAAGATGTTGAAGACGTTTCTCAGGAGGCGCAACGCTCTCATTCATGGATTCCCTGAAAAAGTAAATGCAGAATCATTCATTATTTCCAGCAGAAATGTGCGTGCACTTGTGCTACGTCACACGGCGTCTGTTAGAAATGCCGCATGCCTAAAATTCAGACGAAAACTGCTCTTTCACTGAACCTGTCATAATGCAATCGAACAGTTCAAAATGTGTTGTGAAGCTCAAGAAACCCGTTCTGGATTTTAACGTTTCAAGCTTTCACAGGGACACGCTTGTGGGCCCATTTATTTATCAATAAAGCTTGCGCTTCATTTGAGATAGAGAAAAACTACATGATTCTTAGCGTCGCTACAAATTAGCAAAGTCGCCGATGCGGTCGCCGACTGCCTGTGTTGGTGGTGCTAATCCTTTAGCTAGACATGCAATTTCATCAGCCAATCTTCCCAAATTACTTGTTTACCTTGCAATAGAAGACATTGAACGGAGTTTACGTGAATGGTCATTCAGAAAGCCACGAAAACTTCTGATAAACAACGCTTATTTGTGCAGCGCTGAAAAAAAAATTGAACAGCTGTACTTCCTGCAGCTAATGTCCCTCTCCGAGGTTACCATGTTTCGACGGCCCAGCCATCATGTTTGTAGTTCTATAGCAGGCGGAACAGCACTCACGTCATCAACCATGAGTGTTTGGTTCGCGAAAAACGTGACTGTCAAATAAGCGGTCAGCGTTACATATCAACAGCACACAGCTAAAATCACGCCGAGTGATCGCAGCCTTGTTTACACTCACCTTTTAGGCGATATCCAGTCGGCGCGTAGCATTTGGATGGCGTCACACTTCATTCCAGTAGCGGACCACGTTTACCACAGCGCGAAGAACATTCAGTGCGCCACAAGTGCCAGCAATCACAACCACGACACGAGAACACATCCACAACACACCGCAACACCATCGAGGGTTAGCTTGCTGCGCTATGACGAGAACACCACGCCGCGCATGGATACAGCTTAAGCGCGTGCACATTATTATTTTTTTTTGTGGGAGCTTTCTTACATTTGCTTATTATGATAAACGTATTACCTTACTCCTGTCGTAGTTCCCGTAGTTGTCATGGCCGTGTACACTAATACAAACTGTTAACAGTTGATTTCTTTAGCGGACTATTTCCTTACGCGCACGCTGACCATTCGTTCGAGGCCGCCGTTGTGCGGGAAAGTTCCGTGGGAGTAAACGTTGCTCCCGCTGGCCTAACAGTTCCTCCCTCATCTTGCACACGGCACCCTCGTCTTGCAGTTCATCCTCCCGCGGACTAACTGTTCGTTGCGGGGACGAAATGCAGCAGTTACTCCCATTTCCGTCCTTTGCGGCTTAGAGTGTATACTTAGTTCGCACAAGCCCATCCAATGGATACAAGTGAACTGTCGGTATACTCATTATACACGTACACTGCGGCACAGTACATATAGCTTTGTAACATGGACAGCGAGTGCCGCAGCAAAGGTGCACTGCAATAGAACGGGACTTAACCGCCAGCCAGAGCCGCATCGAGCGCATTAGAACGTACAAGCATTCGTAGACCTACGAGCACTGGTATTATGATTATTTCATGCACTCGAAGTCGAGGTATTAAAGATAAAAGGTGTAAGTAAAGCGATGCCGAAGAACGCTTGATGACGAATGAAAGGTCTCGGATAGACGGCGTTTGGTGGGAACAGCCCTTTCCCGTTCTTCATCCCGACGCAAAATTTTCCCCAGTTAGCTAGCTCTGTGTACTTGTATCCCCACCACCTCGCACCGCGGTTGTGCCTCGCCGCCGATGGTAGCGTGGTGCCGACGAACAGTGTATCCACTTTAAGATGGGAGGGACGGTGGTGGAGTGCACGTGAAGAGCTCAATCTCGGGGTGGAGGCGACGGCTAAGTGTGGGATGGGCGGAGCGTGCAAGTCTCCGGGGTTTCTCGACTGCAATGGATCTGCAGAGAAAGCAATCCTGTGCAAGCTCAAACATGGCACTTAGGAGATGCTTTCCACTGCGCGCGATTGACTAACAGAGAACTGCTTTGCAGAGGCCAAAGTTTTACTGATGCTTCTCTTTGGCTTCTTTCTTTTTAATCGAATTTTTGATAACTCGCACATTTCAGGGGCGGTGTCGTGCGCGAGAAACCCGGCGCCGGCGAGCCTACAGAAATACGGCCCTCGAAGCTGCGCCGGTCACATGAATATTTGCAAGCGCCGTTTTCCAATAATGGATGCTCTCTGTAAATTTTGGACTTCTCGGTGTTCAGCCGTTTGTTATATTTCATTATTTCCTGGGTATGAACGCATGGCCGTCGTTGCTTTTTGTGGCAACCGAAGTGCCGCGCTGCTAAGCACGTGGGATAAAAGTCCAATTCCCGGCACGGAGGAAGTAAAAAGTTCGGAGGAAGCATTGCGCAATGCGACAAAAAGAAAGAAAGAAAGAAAGAAAGAAAGAAAGAAAGAAAGAAAGAAAGAAAGAAAGAAAGAAAGAAAGAAAGAAAGAAAGAAAGAAAGAAAGAAAGAAAGAAAGAAAGAAAGAAAGAAAGAAAGAAAGAAAGAAAGAAAGAAAGAAAGAAAGAAAGAAAGAAAGAAAGAAAGAAAGAAAGAAAGAAAGTCAGGCACGCACACGCCAAGCTCCGCTTGCCCGTATTTTCACTATGTAGCAAGAGCTTCTCAATTTTTACTATATCTGTCATTGCTTTGCAGTCGTCCCTGGCGACCTCGTACCCTCGCGTTTGCTTCATGAAAGTTTACATGTGTTCGACCGACTCTAGGCGCCAGAATACTCCTTCCGATTGGGAACTAACAGACAATAATGCCAAGGAAAGTAGGCCTATAGGGGATGTTATTTGTAGTAATTGTGATATAAATGTGAAGAAAGTAAAGTGAACAAAAAGATAATTTGCAGCTGGCAGGGACCGAACCTGCAACCTTCGAATTACGCGTCCGATGTTCTACCATTTGAGCTACAGGGGCGGTCATCCCCCCCCCCCCGTCCACTTCAGTGGGTATATATCTGGGATTTTGAACCTGGGAGTGTTAGTCAGTGCCGATCGCAGTCTTGGCGGTGAGTGTGGAACACTCCTTTTTCTGCCTGCTGGCGTCACATAACACGTGATCTTTTTTACGAGCTGGCAGCTGACCAATAATAAGGGATTATTGGTGAGCTGCCAATTACACCTTCGTTTTCCTGATTCTTTCGGCTGTTGCTTGAACGGAAGATAAAAGACAAAAAAAAAAAACAGAAACATTGCAAGAGTACTCATGTCGTACATACAAAGAAATTAAGACAGAAAGACTCCCCGCTAGCGAACGAACACTCTGTACAAAGGCCGGTGAATAAATGCCTTGTAATTGCTTTTTAAATGAGTTCACAGGCAAGCTGAGTTTGAAATATACGGTGTAAGCGATACAGGATAGAAAGGGAAACAAGAAAAGAAAAAGCGAAGGAAGTAAATCGTGTGAGCTTGAATTTTAAGCAGCTTATAACCACCGACAGAGCGCTGCGAAGGAAAGGATATGCAGCGCATGCGCGGACCAGACGGTTAACGGAGTAATCGACTCTAATGAAAAGGGTACCGCACGCTAATGCAGGTGTCCCACGAGTGGCATACACAAGGTAGGCAATAGAACAAAAAAAAAAAAAAAAGAGTAACGTGGTGATGTTGGCTCACTTAGGCGGTTTTATATGCGGAGAAGCGCCGAGGGAAGGGTGGGAAGGGAAAGTGATGGAAAAGCTTGCACAGAAAGGAACTTCGTGGCGCTGGAAAACGGCTAGTGGAAGAAAAGGAAGCTTAGGACGCAACACGACTTACCGAGAGAGAGCGCGGCCTCTAGGGGAGAGCCTGGGAAGCACCGGGGCTCTGAAGCTTCGCCCTGGCGTGAGCCAGAGGATATAGCGTCGGGAGCGCCTAACTTCAGTTAATTTATTCGCGCGGCACCTGCGACGAGCCGCGTCAGCAACGGAGAGAGCTCGCCAGCTTCCCCGGGCTTTTCTCCCAGTCCATCGCACTTTCATGGAGTCTAATGAGGTGTCTTCCCTTAAAATGCCATGACTTCGCCAGCACTTCGTTTCTTTCTCAGTTACTTTTTTCCAGCAAAACTGAACGAAGGCTTGAACACAGTGCTACTCTGATGAAAGTGAACTGGTGCCTGCATATGCGCGGCTTTGTCGATCTTACGGTCGAATAGCCTCTTCATCTCCGCATACATCCCACTTTATTTATCGTGTTACTCTACTACGGGGTCCATCTATGAGTATTAATCAGGTCATGAGGGGTAACTAAAGCAAATATTCAAAGCAATCCGCACTCCATGCAGTTCGACAAATATTGGCGCTGAAGACCAACCAAATACCAACGGACAATTCTGCATTACGAGGTTTGAATGTTTGAGTAAAATGATCAAATTGTGCATAATCGTGTGAAACATACTTTAGTACAAGGATTCTTACTTGATCGTTTGCGGAACTAACGTGACAATAGTGCGAAAGGTACGTTGTTTGGGGTTTAACACCGCATATTGAAAGGCAACATGCTATCATTGCTATACATGCCAAACGTCGAAGGTAATTGTACAAATCTTAATTTATTGTTTCATTCTCGCAGCGCAGCATCCTATTAAAATGGCGAGTTTGTTATAGTAAGACTTTAACATAAGCTCTCAATAAAACCAAGACGCGGCAACATTCAGGAGGTATATGACTTAGGAATTGGCCCCATCTCATAAAGTTCTGTAGGTATCAAGGTGATGGGCTGTAATTCTCCTAATAACCTTATCTGCTGTGGCATCAAATAAACCTTATAAGCAAGAAGACAATGTGAGCTACATGGCATCACGTCATTACGCTCCGGCGACAATGTATTGCGAATCCCACTGTTGCTATCACATGCGAAAGCGAAAAGTGATAGAGGGTAGGAACGCAGGCGGGCACCGTAGGCACCAGCAGCGCCACGGATGTGTGCGTAAAATAGCGATGCTAGCCAAACATTGACCCACCGAAGGCAATGGCTCGTAGCGCCGTCCGAGTTATGTAGACAAACCAGAAGGCCTTTCCTTCATCTCGTAAAAAAAAAAAATAGGGGGGACCTTTAAGCTTCGCTTTTAAGAGTTCAACGCGGTAGCGATATCTGCAAGCACACACGCACGCACGCACGCACGCACGCACGCACGCGCGCACACACACGCACGCACACACACACACACACACACACACACACACACACACACACACACACACACACACACACACACACACACACACACACACACACACACACACACGCACACACTATCGCCTTCTCAATCGCTAGCTTGCCTTCGCTTCTCGCTGGAGACCTAAACTGTGCCGCAAGAAAAGCCAAAATGCGCACGCCCTCCCGGCTCCTATCTTTATTTGCATCTGCCTCGAATTTTCGCTCCCGGCCAACGCTGCTTTTTCGCTCAAAACCAAAGACGCCTCCGCCAACGCATCCGACACCGACAACGGAATTTCTGCAAAACGAGCTCTTTAACGCTACCGCGTTAATAGTGTACGTCACCGTGGTGGTCACGCGGGCGGATCGCAGAAAGCATTCGAGGTTCCCCAATGAACGGTCGTCTCCTTTCCACCTCGCCCACTCCTTCAATCCCCGCGCGCGGTACGATCGGCGGAATTCAAAATACGCCGCTTGACAGCCGATATTTTGTATTTTCGTCAGTGACCGACTGACGCTGCTATTGCTTAAGGAAAATTAAGTGGTTCAGAACAAAAGTCTCACTAGCTGCGCTAACGTAACTCTGGTTATTTCATTACGCCCAGCGCGCTCAGGACGAAGGAATTTTAGCTTAACGACGCCTTGCTCCAAGAGTTTACGGCTCGAAGAACAGCGAAGTAAAAATCCTGGAAGATAAAAATTTTGGCGTTAAGTAATTGCGAGGCACTAGATTGCAGAAAGAAATGCTCAAGATGACAGACGTGTACCGCTATGCCTGGAATTCCGTGAATTTAATCAGACATTTGAAGGTTCCGCCTTATTTATGAGCAAATTAGTTTAGACGTTACCCTGATTGGTTAGATTGCGTTTCTTTGTTCGGACAAAAGCTGTACTGGCTTGGCAGGCACTCAGAGTCAAATGCCAGCTCCTGCGTTACGCATTCATCTCGGTGCTATTCGGAGATTAGATTCCATTGTTGGAACATTGATTACCAGACACGATTACCACCACATTGCCCTTAGTGCGCTGCTAAGTGCTTCCACTGACAGCAATTTAAAGACGACCAACGCATATGGTTTCTTTTTTATTCGCTTTGCCTGGCAGATTGGTCTGTTTAGATGGTTCTCAAGTTTCTGTTTGTTAGGTGGTGACGACAACATTAACTGCGGCGATAACGAATTTAAGAACAATAACGTTAATGTGCAGAAATGCGTAGAACGCACAACCGTTGGACACTAAGAGCAACAGAATGGTTACCAAGGGATGGAGAATGCAGTCGAGGAAGGCAGAGAGTTAGATGGAGTGACGAAATTAAGACGTTCGCTGGGATAAAATGGAATCTGCTCGCACAGGATAGGGTAAACTGGAGATCACTGGGAGAGGCCTTCGTGCTGCAGTGGACTAAAACAGGCTGCGAATGATGATGATGATGATGATGACGTTAATGAAAGGCAATTTTTATCGATACAAACATTATTTAGATGCCGGCTTTCAGCTCAGAGCACTAGGTGAATATATATGTGCATATTAATTTTCTTTCTGCGTTGTGCATCTGGAGTTATACATAATTTATAGCTTACCATGTTAACTATTAATATTCAGCTTTGTTAGAGAAGTAACTGTTGGTGATCTTCCAGGTCTGCAATTTATTGGTCTATAGAGCATACCTCTGCGCCACCAATTGATAATAAATACAGAAAGAAATAATGAGAACAGGGTGGACAGATTATATAGTAATAGTGTTCCGTGGGGTTTCACACGCATATGATTTGGAGGCATGTCGTTGGGAGGGCTCCGGGATTTTAGACCATCTGGCATTCTTTAACGTGCACTGACATCGCACAGTACACGGGCCTCTAGAATTTCACCTCCATCGAAATGCGACCCGCGACATTCGGGTCAGCAGCCGAGGAGCGTAACCACAAGACTAGACCCCCGTGGCGGACAGGTAGGCAGATTGTGAGAACGGGAAAACAGTCACTTCTTACCATGTCAGCCGTGCCAACAATTAAATCATGCATATAGCAAATTAATAAAGCACAGTGGCTCTTGTGTTCGCACATCGATGTTTCGCCTAGCCCACACACGTACCATTTTCATTCGTTTCAACAACACGGACCCACGGTACCGCTACGGGCTTCAGGGTGTGATATTCGAGGGACGATGACATGAAAGGCCAACTAGCACAGCCCGTCTCAGCGCAGCACCAACCGCGTCGAAAGCGCGAACTGGCGAATTAAGGGGGCACAATACGATGGTCGCGGAACCAATTAGAGAGGTACGCCACCTCCTTCTGTTTGCGGCGCCGTAAATCTGTGGGGGAAGAAAGATGCAAGCGAGTGGCGAATTCAAACAGAAGCGTCGTAGGCTGTTGGGTTCTCACAGTCTGCCTCTCTCTCTCTCCTTCCTCCTTAATTATTCTCTCCTTCACTTCTACAGGACAATAATTTTACCAAAAGGAACGGCAAGCAGGAAGCGACCATTTATTCAGTCTGGCGCTGATTAGGATACATGGAGGCAAAGACGAATTTCTCCAGAGAGGTACTTAATCATCGAATACAGCTAAAGCATCCTTTCAAGTATTTCTTTTAGATGCGAAGCATCTTATGCTCGGGGCTATGTCCGTCCCTCCTGCGTCCGTCCCGCGTCCCTCCCGCGTCCCGCGTCCGGCCACTTTCATGAAGTAGGGAAGCAGCCACTATGCGAACCAGAACACTGTAGTACAAAAAATTGACGGCAGATCCACGAGGTGAATGATGATGAGATTGGGCGAAGCTCCTGGAAGTAATCATCGGTTAAACCGTGAAATTTCTTCCGTTAATTCGCCCGATAAAAATGACGTGAAACGATTGATTAAATGTTTTATCAAACTTTTATTGCTGGTTTCCGTTGTCCTTTCATTATGACCGCTTTGTGGTCGGTGAAATGTAAGCTAAGTGGTTCTTGCACTGGTTGCAGCGGCATCCTTATCCATACGAGCACACACCGACGGCAACGAGCATCGTCAACTACAAACCTGTATCGCGATATGGTTTTGATTATAAAACCATTGCTTTAGAAAACACCTGGCGTCTTTCGTTAAGCAGCTGGCGTCTTTTCGTTTTGCTTTAGAAACATCTGGCGTCTTTTCGTTTTGCTTTTAGAAAACATCTGGCGTCTTTCGTTGGTTTATTTCATCAATCAACGGCGTTTTGAACAAAATTTTTATTGTTTAATCACGCACAGGAGAAATGCCAATGGCTGCTAATGGGGAATGAGAGACAGAAGAATTCGGCTTTTAGTTAACGCGCACGCTGCGAATTTTTTATTGTTCAACAATGCACAGGAGAAATCTCCCACCGGCACCACCTTGCAGGTCAAAGCGTAAGACTGGTTACGCACTACGACTACAACGAGGGACGAACGGGTGCCGCTTTAAGGAGCTTCGCCCCTAATATAAAGCCGTCAACCATCCCTACAGTCACCAGAGTCATGGCCGAGAGCACAGAGAGGCTGCTTAGCAGTGGCTAGGCAGGTGGTGTGTGTCGCCCAGGTTGACTCCATTCCTTGATCTTACTTGCGTGTGTTTGGAGGGGGGAGGGGGCTTAGTCCGTCCCTCCTTCCCACGGCCCACACCACCACCGCGCATGCTCGTCTCCTTCCCCTCTCTCTCTCCTCTCCTACGCTCACCCCCTTTCTCTCTTCTTGGAATACTCTACTCTACGGAGCGGCAACCGCGTCCCACACCCCGACAGCGGATGCGCGTTCCCTCCCCCTATCTGTCCTCTCCTACGCTCACCCCCCTTTCTCTACTCTAGGAATCGTCTACTCTACGAGGCGGCGCCCGCGTCCCACAGCGCATGCGCGTCCTCTCCCTCTCTCTCCTACTCTCAGCCCCTTTCTCTGCGGTAGGAATCCTCTACTCTACGGAGCGGCGCCCGCTTCCGACATCCCCACAGCGCATGCGCGTCCTCTCCTACGCTCACACGCCTTCTCTACTCTAGGAATCCTATACTCTACGGAGCGGCTCCCGCGTCCCGCAGCCCCAAAGCGCGTGCGCGTCCCCTCTCTCTCTCCTCTCCTACGGTTCCCCCCCCGTTCTCTCCTTAGGAATCCTCAACGGAGCGGCGCGCGACAGGTGGTGCGACAGCTGCATACTCAGCTGGTGGCACCACGGTGTAAAAATGACGGAGCGCGCCTCATTCTCTCTCCTGTGCAGCGCCGCGATGAGCGCTCGGGCCGCTGCCGCGAAACGAGAGAGGCGACGTTTCTCCCGCTCAAGCTAACCATCTCCCCGCTGCTTCGCATCCACACATGGTTCCCTTTAGCGGGAGATGGGGAAGTTTTTTAATTTTTTTCTTTTTTCTTTTGTTTTTTTGCGAGAAACTGGTAATTAAATTTTCCCCGTTTCGTCGCCTCCTAAAGTTGCCTTTCGCTTCCATCTACAAGCATTTGTTTTCGGCTGAATACTCTTCAGTAGTTATAAAAAATAAAGTTTCAAAAGAAAGAAAATAAAGTGTGTGTGTGTGGGGGGGGGGGGGGGGGGGGAGGGGGGGGCGTGAAATTGTACAGCGCCCTTGAGGCGTAGTAAAAGTTGTGTATACAAATGAGTATAGATCACTTTCACGTAGTGCTTACATCTGTTGGCTCCCATCATTTTCGTGAAACTTCCACGCTCCAGAAAGAGTGCAGGACAGCTTACGACAGTTTGGGGAGGCTTTCGAGTCCTGAAGTGCAGGTTTTGTTGCAGACACCCATCCGCCACGGTGACCCAGTGGCTGTGGTGGGGTGAGTTTGCGGATTCGATATAAACTATTTTTAGAGATTAGAAAGAGAGCAGTCAGAAAAGAACTTCTCATTTATCCGTGCATAGATGTTTGCTGAGAAGAAGCCTCACGAAGTTTGAAATAAACCATGGCCCGCAATGGAAAATCACGGGAAGACAGGCCATATCAACGATTGGGATGCAGCAGCTATATAATCGTAAAATAATTATCTCTATCTACGCGCTTACCATCCTGCCATCCGAACCTTTTTGCCATACCGCATGCGATTAACGGCATACGGGGCTATCTATCGAATCATTATCTGCGCTCACTGCTCCTGCTTTCCGGCACGTAAGCAACGACCGCGTAACTTCGTTTGTTACTAGTGCTCAAGCGACAGATGCCTCATCAAACGCGATAATTGACCATCGGCGGCGTCAGCTTCATCCCTAGAGATGCAATAAATCATTGCCACGCTATGACATCTGACGTAAAGTATCTGAAGTCATCACGCGGTCACTATAGCGTCACATAACGTAACGTCATGTACGTCATCAAGGGTGCGCCGATCCCGGGGGCATTGCAAAAACTGAGTAGAACAAGGAGGTGATGCATTCGACTTCGAGTCGTTTAAGGAGGATGCATAAGGGGCCCTGTGAGTTTGTGTGAACGAGGGTCCTGCAGGAGCCTCGAAAAGTCAGCGCTTGTTTTCTTTTTGTCATTACACTTACCTATTTTACGCAACTGCATGCTTATTCCTACTACATTGCGGCACACTTCGATGAAACAGGTACACATTCTAAACTTTAAGATAAGTTGCAGTTTAAGAGAACAAGTTTTATCATAACGGCATGACCAGAGAGCGCATAGACATGTTGTATATTGAACGCATTCGTAATACTGCGAGAAGCCAGTGTCGTGGTTCGGCAAACCAAGCCAAGTCCCTTTGCAGTGTCTGTCCTTGAGAAACAGTTGAGATCAAAGCGGTACAATGAGTACAAGTATTTCGGTAATAACGTTCCCGGTAACAACGTGCAGAATTGTTTTACAATCTAAGCCCGCATATAGGTATGTCTTTAATATTAAAGATGTCTATTTTTCTCTCCTCGTGATATAACTTGTGTCAAGAGTACAACAAAAGACGAAAAGGAAAAGACATTCGCACATATCTGTGTTCATCCTCAACATTTGCTATTCAGGCAATCGATGGCGCAATCGTGATGCTCGTTACCATCAATCTTCCAACCACGGTTTGCCACAAGATTGCGCTATAGCGTGCGGGTTTCCGAGAGCACACATAATACCGCGAACTGACGCCATCTTGTGCTTCTTCAAAGAGCGAGGCGCACTTTCTTTTATTCGCATATTCCTTCGTTTCGTAAGAGAACGTCGCATCGAACGTCTTCATTACCCCGGTTGAATTCCACGTATCTCATATGAAACGAGGCTGCCCAACGACACCCGTCGTTTAGAGGGAGAAAGTGTGTTTTCACAAGCCGGGCTGCCTAGACAATAAAGGTAAGGAATAGTATAGGCGATTCTTGGCCGATATTAGGCTATTCTGTGACGTTGGGCAAACCAATATGGGGAGCAGATTGGAACCCAGTACACGTCAAGCTCTTCCTTACGCGCGTGGCCCGGCAGCGCTGTCAATCTGTTGCCATGGTCAACTACGCATGCGCAGAGAAGATACCCTCTTAATTGCGTCTTCCAGAGCTCAGCTTGCAAAGTTGAAGGGCAGCTCGTGAGATTTTTTTTTTCTTCATTCGCGTTGCGACTGTAGTTCATTCGGCGGCACGTTTTATTGTGGACGCGATGCAAGGATTAAAAAGAACGTGCGTGAAGGATGATACATAACCTCGCTGTCATTTTAGACTTATTGTTGACCATGCTCAAAAGTACGGGTTGAGGAGAGATGAATCCGCAAATCTTGTGACACGAAATGAAGAACGGGCTGGGAAAATTTTGGAGCTTGAAAAAAATAATGGGGCAACCACCGCGCTCTACACGTTTATGCACGTTCCACGTAATAGCATGATTCCTTCATTTTTATGCATGAGTGTCCTTTTCACAGAAAACTCAAGCTAGAGTGTGGTGCTGCGGGATGACAATGTATTGTATGATGTAGAATAAGAGAGAGCTGAGCTAGACGGTAAGTATCCATGTTAATTGACTGGACGCCCAGTCATTTAACATTAGTATTGTACGACTTTTAAACGGCACAAGAATCTGGCTGAAACAAAAGAGAAATTTCCTTTTGGAACCGAAACACCCTAATTGACTGTAGCCGCCAGCTCTTGCTTCGTGGTTTGCCAGCGCTCGCGCGTCAACCAGTGACGAGGTAAGCGTCTTACGAAGGGCAAATGTTACACCTTGTGCCGTTGGCCACTTTCTCTAAAATATTCTTTTTGGGGGGTCGTGACTATATGCGCGAGCGAGAAGAACGCTGTTACGTGTGCGCTTGTATCGCTTCTCTCTTTCCTGCTATATTTGCGTATTCTTTCCAGAGAAAATTTTCGAAGAGATAAACTATACCATACAAAAGCTCTGAACCGTGTGCGTAGACTAGAGAGACGGAAGAAGGGCGCTCTGCCGTGCGAGTTGGTGTTTCCTTCTTGAGCAAGCAAGCCAAAAAATTAGGCGAAAGAAAAGAAGCACTGAGTCACGGTATTCCTTTCTGTCATATTATATTTCACGCTGCCTCCTCGAGGTTTCACTTAGACGAGTCGACTTTTATATGAACCTGACCGTCAGCTCTAGCTTCTCATACTATATTTTTTTTGTCATACTGACTGCTTTTTCCTACGTCAAATACAGCGTCGCTGAACCAGCTTATTGGTTCGACGATATTCGCGCATTGATTGTTGGAAGTCCTGATGGTGTGTGCAGACCGAAACTCTCTGTGCGCCCCACAAAGCGCAGATATAATGACCATCTTTATCTCCCACCCCGCTATCTGCGTACCCCTGAAGTAAGGAAACATTAGCAAATAGGAGATCGAAGCGTGCGTGCGTGTGCAAGCCGATAAGTAGAAAGGCACCGTAGAAATGCGCCGTGAAGGTCTTATCATTGCCCCCCGCGGACCTGATTACACGGTCAGAAGCAATGACCAGACCATTAAAAGAGTAAGAAAGCACAAAACATAGAATAAACTCAAAGAAATTGAGGCGTATAGCGTGGGGCCTGTTTTCACTGAGTTGGTGTGCGGCCCCGCGAACACATTATTCACCGTGTTGTCAGCTTATACGACTCACTTAGCGTCGTAATGGTCCCGCGCGCTGCTGGTATACGAGAAGCGCAGTTATCCGAGCTGCTGCAACACCCACGTTTGGCTGTGTGCAGCTCGGAGAAAAGTCGAAGAGCCAGCGATTAGCAACAGTGTGTTCGGCCTTTATTCGAAGTGCGTCGTAGTTAGTTGCGCGTAGCGGTGGGGTCGGTTTGGCGGTGTCGCAATCTGTTGGCTCAAAACGTCTGCACTCGTGCCTTCTTCTTCGGCCACTGGCTAATCGACAAGGCGGTCGCTATTCGTTCGCTGCTCGCAATGTTTATCCACTATCTTCCAGGAAACTCTTATTGTTACCGTGTTCTTTTTTTCTTCAGCAGTTTATTTGTTCTCGCCTTCCCTTGCGCGTCGATGTTTCTAAAAAAACATGGCTGATCCCTCTGTGATATGAATCGGTATAACACGAAAGTGAAACGTGTCTTCACAGAGGTAGTTGAGCGTTTATTCTGCATTGTTTCGCCACAAGGCCAAAGGAATGAATGCTAGAGCAACAAATTGTAATGACACGCGAAGAACGGTAAGCAGCTGGAAACTTGCTGCGCGCACCTAAAGCAGAAAGGACGCACGAAATGAGCATACACATGACGAGCGCGGACTGTCACAGCTCGACACCTAAAGCACGCTGATCTAACACAAAGAAAGACGCACGAAACGACCACACAAGTATACACAGGACAAGCGCGAACAACTGTCACAATTGTTACTTCGTGTGTGAGCAGCGCGCTCCTTTCGTAAACGCAGCCGCTGCGGCGAGCGAAGTGACCTTCGTGCACTCTTTAACCACTGTAGCTTCGTAGCAAAATGGCGGTGGAATGGAAAGACGTATAACGCGCCCCAATGCCTCGATCAGGAGATAAGCGCGCGCACGAGTGACCACGCCCCGTGGAGGCGCGCGCTCATCGCAGCGAGAGGCGTGACGACCTTTAGAGCGCGCACTCCGTGCCACCTTCGCGCCATCTCGCTAGTGATGACGAAAACGCGCTGAAGTTGACGAGCTCTGAGGACTGCCAACGGCATATGGTGTATATAAATAGCTTGCGGGTAGCAAGCTGGGGTGCGTATGCTCCCGTGGCCGAGTAACCGGTTTCGCGCCGCACGCTGCGGAGCGAGAGGTCGTAAGCTCGGCGCCCGGCGACTGAACTTTTTCTTCTAGTTTTTCATTTGATCTAAATGTGTTAGTTTATATTTTACAACGTCATATCCGTGACGGAAATACGTCAGAGGAGCCGTGGTGGACCCCGGCATAAAACACTTTCGTGTTAAAAACAACGATTACACGAGAAAACTTTCTCATAGCATCAATGCCGGAAGTCCCACTATAAAGCCAAGCCTTAAATATGGGGCGAGGACATGTTGTGAGCGAGCGGGCTGAATCTGATAAAGGCTACCTGTAAGTTGTCGTCAGCCCTTTGGTGAAATCGTGGATGTCATTTTATGTTCCGCCTAACGATTAATTGAGTATTGATTCGGGCGAGAATGCGATAAACGGGCTGTGACGTTGTCAGGAGTCAGGAGCTATTGTGGGCGGCTGACGGTGCAAGGAGGCAAGTATGGTGGGTGTGGCAACACGTTCCATCCAATTTTCGAGTGTTTTTGGCGGGTACCAAACTTGGTGTGTGGTTTCGCGTTGTCGTGATGGAACGTGATTCCTTTCCGACGAAAGAGTTTTGGTTGTTCTGCATGAGGGCTTCGTTTGAGCTGTTCAGTTACTCACAGATATACTTCGAAATTGATTGTATTGTTCATTGAGAGCAGCATGGAAAACATGACACCTTTAAAATATCACCACACAGTGAGCATAATCTGTCTAATGCAGCATGTTGTTTGAGGCGGATCACCACTTTGCAACCACGAACGTTTCTGTACCGCACTGTTGTTCTCGAACCAGTTCTCATCCCCTGTTGGGTACTAATCACTTGAAAAACGAATCATTTCCCACACTTTTAAGGAGCATGTCGCATAGGTCTGTCCGAGCAGTCAAATGAACTTCTTCGATTCTACGAGGAACCCACACGTAAAGTTTGGTTATGCATCCCACTTGCGTCATACGATTGCGAGCAGTTGAATAATGGATGTTCAATGTTTCTGCAATCTCTCGTGTCGTGTAACAATAGTTCAACTCGATGAATGCCTTTTATTGTTCGTCGTCAACGACGTGAAGTCTTTTCCGTCAATCCATAATAGTCTGAGTGTATGTGCGTGTGTTGGGGGGGGGGGGGGTGGTTATCATTAGAAACTTTACGGCGACCGTATGACCATAACACATTGTTGGGCTAGTTGATTAGCATCCTTGACAGTCAGCGAGCGTTGTGTCCCTTCCGTTTTCTTTCTACGTCCTTGCCAAGTCGTGCTTACTCACTCTATCATAAAAGTACGACGCAAGCCACACAGAATACCCAAGACGGTAGTTTTTTAAGAGCAAAGCAAATTTCTCATCCTTGTAATGACCTATACGCACTTTGGTGTGCCCATCGTAAAACTCAGTTCTTCAGTAAAGCCAAAAACGAATTTTGATAATGGTGACTGCATTGCACTCACTTCAGAAAAGATAGAGTAGTCGACAGTAACTATAGGACCACTCCGTTTCAAAATACCGATCGCTCAGACGATGTCTCGGTCGTACTTTTATAGTCCTTCCACTTGACCTCACCGAACGCAGAAATCTTTACATTCGGGACGAAAGCGTCCCGCCCCTTAAGGACGCCGTGTTGCGACAAAGAGGGCGCTTTTATGATGGAAAACTCAACCGTTCTATCAGGAACAGCCATCAATTACAACCTTTTGAGAATTAAGCAACAGTGAAACGTTCATCCGTGCTTAGGACATGGACGCTGTGTCGTCACAGCTGTCAACAATAAACGATATCCCATCAGCAGCACATGAGATGGTGGCGAAACGAGTAAGCGTATGCATCTTATTTTAGAGCGCTAGCTCGACTCCTCCCGGTACAAACCCAGAAAATGACGTTGTGCGTGCGTTTGACCTTCAACCTCAGCCGACGTTCCTCCTCTTCCTCCTCGCACGTGCGTTGTCATAGCAACGGACATGCGCAGTGTCCGTTTGCTCTCCTCTCCCACGCACCAATCTCCGCCGGTAGGCGAGATACACAGCCGGCGCGAGCGCGCGCCTCGAGACCACAACTGTTGTCACGTGACTACCGCCCCGGCAATGCGAAGAGAAAAGGGGACAGCATGCCAATAGTTGCCGCGCGGGGGGCGCCGCCACGGACACACGCGGGACACCGCCGCGGAATGCTTTCCGCTGTAGTTGCTGCTATCACTCGAAAAGCTTGGTTTAACCACGTTCAAGCACGGCATTTTTTTTTATATCAAACGCCTGGCTTTAGCACAAAGTGTGTACATACCGCCACAACAGTTCCTACCAGCCAGCGTGGCCAGCACACGGAGTGAAAGTTTGGTGAACCAACAGCCACGATATGGTTATGAGGGACGCCGTAGTGAAGGGTTCCAAAAATTTCGACCACCCGGGGGTTCTTTACCGGGCACCTTAAATCTAAGTACACTGGCCTCGAGAATTTTCACTTCCATCGAAAATAGCGGCCGTCGCGGCCAGGATTCAATCCCGCGACCTTCGGTTGAGCAGTCGCGCACCGTAACCACTAGACCATCATGGCGGGTAGGCAGCTGATTGCGAGTTGAAGAGTGGCGGCAAGAATGCGATGAAGACTCCTATAACGTCCTGCTTCCATTCCGGTCCAACTCACGTCCGATTTACGTCACCGCCGACGCAAACACGGGAGGCAGCCAGTAACATTTTTTTTCTGAAAGCCCAATCAAACGTTCTTTCTGTTTTCCGGAAATTCCTCTTTGTGTCCTCGAAAACAAACACCATTGCTTGTTCCGACATGATTTTAGATGCGAAGCATCTTATGCTCGGGGCTATGTCCGTTCCTCCCGCGTCCGGTCACTTTCATGAAGTAGGGAAGCAGCCACTATGCGAACCAGAACACTGTAGTACAATAAGGCCGTCAACCACCATTACATTCACAGGAGTCATGCCCGAGAGCACAGAGTGGCTGCTTAGCAATGGCTAGGCAGGTGGTGGGTGCAAGCAAAGAATAACGCGCACTACCGGTGGTGTCTGTCGCCCACGTTGACTCCATTCCTGATCTTGCTTGCATGTGCTTGTGGGGGCTTTGTCCGTCCCACGTCGCGCGTCCCACAGCCCCTCTCTCTCATCTCCTACGCTCCCGCCCTTTCTCTCCCCCAGGAATCCTCTACTCTACGGAGCGGCGCCCGCGTCCCGTTGACTCCACTCCTTGATCTTGCTTGCATGTGCTTGCGGGGGGCTTTCTCCGTCCCTCCATCCCGCGTACCACACCCCCCACAGCACATGTGCGTCCCCCTGCCCCTTTCTCTCTCCTTTCTTACGCTCCCCCCTTTCTCCCCTATAGGAATACTCTCCTCTACGAAGCGGCGCCCGCGTCCCACAGCGCATGCGCGTCCCCTCTCCCTCTCGCTCCTCTCCTACGGTCCCCCCCCATCCTCTCCTCTAGGAATCCTCTACTCTACGGAGCGGCGCGCATGGCAGGCGGTGCGGCAGCTGCATACTCCACTGAGGGCACCACGGCAGTTCCGCGGTATGAAAATGATGGAGCGCGCGCGCCTCATTCTCTCTCCTGTGCAGCGCCGCGATGAGCGCCCGGGCCGCTGCCGCGAATCGGGAGCGGCGACGTTTCTCCCGCTCAAGCCAGCCGCCTCCCCGCTGCTTCTCATCCACACATGGTTCCCTTTAGCGGGAGATGGGGGAAATTTTATTTTCGTGTAATGTGGGTCGAGGAAGGCGCCGAAGAGGAGAGGGCTTTAGTCTGAACATCATACGCTGAGTTATCTGCCTTTCCTTTTGACCGGGAGAAGAGGTGATCAGGTAAGTCTGAAGAGAGAATGGCCCGTATTCAAAAAAACGTCTTACGCTGAGAAAGCCCAATGGAGAAAATTTTAGCCAATGCTGATACCAGAAATATCAGTGAAGCCGTCCAGCCACTGACAGGGAGCACTTCCGAGCGAGTACCATTGCGAATTCGGCCTCAGATCTTCTACGAAGTGACGACATGACAGTCAAGTCGTAGTTTCCACAAAATTATGATCGTATACAAAGACTAACCTGCGTGTCCGGCGTACTCATTTCATTCGATGCAAAAGCCAGTTGACGTGTACCACCTTACCACAAGACACCCGGCATACACCAGCAATTTAGTGCACTTCCCCAGGCACATGCCAACATGACATCCGGGAGTCCTCGCTCAGATTAAGCGGCCTCTGCCGTGACCGGTAGTTGACTTAAGTAGGCGGAACTTAGATCATTGCCATTAAAGAACCTTACCTGACTTCATTAAAAAAGTATAAACACTGTTTCCTTTCGTTTACATTTTTGTTACACTGCCGTAAGACAACTTCCCGTGGCCAAGAGAAAAGAGAAAGTCTGATCCTTTTCTGCCACGGCCCTTCCCCGGTTACTTCCTCGAGGAGTAATGGTCTCAGTGCAGTGTCTAAAGGAATCATACACTGATGCAATAGACATATTTCTTAAAACGAGACATGTCTCTCTATACGATACGGCATGATTATTTAGTTATTCTTCAGGCCGCTCGGACTGCATTCGGCTTCTGCCACTAATGCGCTCATAGCACGTGGATTCTTGGCCGTAATGGCTTGCCGTTACGAAAGAAAGCAGTCCGGCAAACGTTTACCAATGTAATAAATAATTATTTTCGCTCGATACATAGAAACATCGTGCAAGCAGTGGTATATTATATAGTCGAGCTAAGCACTTCTAGGTTTCATCAGCAGTACTTCTACGTCACATCGACCTTCCATTTCGTTTTTTTTTTTTTTTTGCGTTGTGTATTTTTTCCCCAGACATAAAAACAAACATACCCTGGATACCCCATCATATCGAATATCAAAGATAATTAAATTGAGGCTTGTCGAGAGGCACTTCTAGTTCGGTAAAAGCCCATGCTCGTATTGCCGATGCCTTCGGGGCAATGGAATGACGACATCACGTCTCTCTTTTTTATCTACTTTTTTTTGCAGTTTCTTCTTCAACAGCAGGCTGCTGGCAAACTATTTGCACAGTGCACAATGCTTTTCTATTTTTCCTCTCCTTGTTTAGAAGTTTCTCAACAATAAAGCGTGGCTCGCCGGAATAGAGTGCCTTCTTGCGATCTGCCAGTATTTGCTCCCGAACGTCCGCAGAAAGGCTGCTATTATATTGCATGCAATTTCGTGGCGCAGTGCGCGGAAATTGAACGCTCGCGTGGGGAAATCCCAGTGAGGTATAGAATATTTCTCGCGTTTTCGTCAGGAAGGGACGATGACGCAACGTTCCCAATTTGCTGAAACGAATACTACCGTTCAATCGTTGTGCTTTAACCAACACCAGCCAAAAGGAATCAGCAAATGTGCTCGCGAAACTTTTTTTTAAGGACGTGCCACTCACTTCTACTAAATGTCGCGATAGTTAATTACGTACAGTTCATGCGTCATTAAAGTAGATGAAACAATTTCGCAAACTTCGTTTGAACGCGTTGTTTGCATTTCTCGCTTTCAGAAATCCGTTTCTATGAGGCATCTCGAACGCCCACAAATTTGAACTTTGGAGTGAGATTATTTATTAGCGCTTTACTGCCTGTGTGGCCCTGCAGAGGAATAAGGTAAACAGCGCACAAGCCTTGGAACTCGGTTATCCTTGACAAGGGAGTAGCGGAATTCGTACTGATAAGACACTACAATACAAGACACAAATACAGCATGCCAGAGACCTCCTTTGACTCTTCTTGCTCAAAAAAATTTCGTTCAAACATTGCTGCTATCGAAGTGATTCATTTGTCCGAGACAGAATTTAAAAGGACTTCACGGCGTTAGAATTGTTGGCTAACAGAATTATACCTTCAAAGAAACTGAAACCTTATATATGCTGATAGTTTTCGAGTGGCATGCAGTATACAATGTGAGTGAAGCTTGACCGTTCAATAACGAATGATTTGGATGAATTTGCGCACACTTTTGTTTCTGTTGCCGTAGCCACAGTAAAGAACACGTTTGTGCACATGCGAACCGTACTGAGAAGAATCGGAGCACGTTGAATGTACTTGCTTCAGACAGCGACATCTGGACCATGTGTGAGCTGAAATGGTATAACGTGCACTTACTTTACGGGATGTTAACAAATGCACCCTCCACGGTAGTCTTGTGGTTATGGTGCTCGAGTGCTGACCCTCAGGTCGCGGGATCGAATTCCCGGCCGCGGCGGCTGCATTTTCGATGGAGGCGAAAATGCTTTAGGCCCGTGTGCTTAGATTTAGGTGGACGTTAAAGAACCCCATGGAGGTCGAAATTTCCGGAGCTCTCCACTACGGCGTCTCTCATAATCATATCGTGATTTTGGTTTGTTAAACCCCAACTATTGCTATATGATGTTAACAAATGCATGTAATGCATCACAGAACTCCGCCGGTCAACGTAACTTGTATATTTCACACTACCTTTGTGTGTCTGTGCGTTTGCTTGGGCTCAATTTAGAATACAGAAGATTCAGTGGCACGCGCTGTTCGCGAAGCCCGTGGTGAATGCACGCTTGCCGAGCTATTGCAGCTTGCACTCAGTCGCGTCGGGCTTGCAAGATGGCCGCGAATCGAGACTTATTACGACAAGGTCAGGTCCGGTGCTTCGTTGTGCCTACCCGCGAATAGCCGGGTATAAACAATGTGGCAAAGACGTGCTCGCCGCTCTCGCTCTTTCTGAAAGATATCTGTTCCTTAAACAGATGTATTCCACGGCCGTGTGTGGTCGGCACGCTCTCGACGAGTTTTCCTTCACTTTGCCCTATCATACACCAGCTCTATCGTTCGTTCGTTCGTTCGTTCGTTCGCTCGTTCGCTCGTTCGCTCGTTCGTTCGTTCGTTCGTTCGTTCGTTCGTTCGTTCGTTCGTTCGTTCGCTCGCTCGCTCGCTCGCTCGCTCGCTCGTTCGTTCGTTCGTTCGTTCGTTCGTTCGTTCATTCGTTCGTTCGTTCGTTCGTTCGTTCGTTCGTTCGTTCGTTCGCTCGCTCGCTCGCTCGCTCGCTCGCTCGTTCGCTCGTTCGTTCGTTCGTTCGTTCGTTCGTTCGTTCGTTCGTTCGTTCGTTCGTTCGTTCGTTCGTTCGTTCGTTCGTTCGTTCGTTCGTTCGTTCGCTCGTTCGCTCGCTCGCTCGCTCGCTCGCTCGTTCGTTCGTTCGTTCGTTCGTTCGTTCGTATGTTTGTTTTTCTGGTTGTAACAACCCATTCGATGGCGTTTGTCACTTCTTTTTCGGGCCTGCCTCTCTCTCTTTTGTTCTGTACTATATTATATCTAACGTAATGTGGATGCATTCGCTTATTTATTTGGTTGATTCACACTGTTTAATTTCAATACGCAAAACTTGAGCTTCACCCCTTGTCGCAGAGGGAGATATATTTCCGTCCCATGCGATTCTCTAGGTAACGGCTCTGTTAGGCATATACACCAATAAAGCCGTTTGAAGAAACGTACGTTCAGACACTTCTTCCCAAAACGTTGGAAAAGTGTGATGTCAATTTGGTTACGCTTCCCTTTGATTTAAGACACGGTTAGTGCGTATAAACTTTAGCACGGATTGGAATTGAAACGTCGCTCAACCAACGGGTACAATCCATAGCCACCTGCCAGCGATGCGCAGACCATAAGTCACGTAACGCGCTGTTTTATTGTAATACCGCATTTCAAAACAATAAGGTGCCTTTTCAGTTCAATCTATTGCATTCCACTCAAAAACAAGAGAAGGAACGTTCTATACGAACTGGTGTGTCATTGGTGCTCATTAATTCGTTACGGAAGTTGGCTTCTTCCTACTAAGAAACGTAATGTGACAAAGCTTTAAAGGAGCCTGTCACTACTGGTGAACTTAAAGAGCCTACATGAATGGCCGTTTTGGTCATGTAGGCTCCCTACGTGAACCTGTTGCGACGCGACCATCGCTTTCAGCTGGCCACTGCAGAAGAAGATGACTGCCGCGTGGCAGGAGACGCGCGAGCTGTGGGAGACAGAACATTCGGGGTGCTGGGCCGAGCTGGACGCCACAGCCGCTCCGTTTCGATTCATCCTTCCCTGCAGACCTACTCAACAGGTGCGCTGGACTTGGCTGTTTGATACATGATTAGAACAAAATAGAGAGAGAGAAATGAAAGATTGGGAATTTAACCGAAGTAAATCTCCGGCTGGCTACCCGGATGGGGAGGGGAAAGGGGATGTAAAAGAATGAAAGAGAAGAGTCTGTGACGGCACTGCAGAGTCACGACAATAACACCGTCCGAGTACGAGACACCAACATGGCCTGTGAGCAGCCACTATTTGTCGTTCACTCCGGTTTGACGAAGAAACGGCAAATACGCCCTATTAGCGGTTCGCGTTGATGGCGGGGTAGGCGAGTGCTCTTCATTATTAAAACAAAATCAAACAGCACACTAGGCAGGCCGAAAGTGGTGTCGCCCTGTCTTCGTACTGCCTGAAACACTCGAAATCGGGTCGATGTTTTCGTGCACCGGCGATCACCCGCGAATAAACTCTACTGGCCACGTAAAGCAGTGCTAGTAGTGACAGACCAGAATGACCGCAAGGATGGGTACTGCCAGCAAAAAGATATTATTGTGCGTGCACAAACGTATACATCAAGAACTGGGGAAAAAAAAGGTAGGTAAAAAGCGTGTGATAGTCAAAAAATAATCCGAACAACACAGGTTACCGGTACAGTTAATCTCGGAGAAAAATATGTGTTCTTTCTCGCTTGTGTTTTGGAGCGCTGCTTCACAATGACGGTATCAATCAACAAGCACCTGCCGAGGGCCTATTAACTTCTATTGGATGATACGATCAGACAAAATTAGTAGCCCCTCCACCCCCCTTACCCGAGTTTTTTTTTTTTTCTTGCTATACTTGCCCCTGCTGGAAATGAACGCAGACGGTCAATATCTGTATTTGATTTAGTATTAAGAATAAGAACTCACTCCTGCCCTTTACTTCCGCTATACTTTCCTTTTACTTTTTTTTTCTGACCAATATCATGCTACCCTAGCAACAGTATTAGCAATTAACGATCACCAGCTTAGCCAGCAAAGACGGCGAAACTGCTAAGAGAGGCTCAGGGGGTCCGGAATGGCGTTTGTTACGTCACATAACCGCAACGTTAGTTACGCAAGGGACTATATTCCCGAGGCGACGTGTGCATGTCTCTTCCTTTTGTGAGTCACACCTTCCTTAAGAGCGCTTCGCCTGCTTCTACGCCTTTCGTATTACATTGTTTCGTGCTGAGATTGCAAACTCCCTTCTCGAGCTCCGCAATTAAATCGCAAGCAGCTTGCCGCGACGACGGCGGCAGGCGTTAACGGCTGATAATTGGTTAACCACGGTGGCATGTCGTCCTGGGCTTAATAGGCGATTGCAACACAACCGATCTCCCGTGGTAGCAGTGGAGTGGAGCCACCTGCATATGGAAGCGCTGCATGCTATACGAAACGACTGCGTGACGAGCTAAAGATAGGTTGTTTTATTTAGAGATGAGAGATGGAAAAGAGGATTTAATGTTGAAAGAACAGTGCCTCTGGCGTAGATTTTGTCAGTCCTTATTAGTTGGATCTCGTAGCTGTACCGCGACGGGATTTTATCAAGCCAAGCTTGTTATGAGTTACAGATTTTGCTGGCAGCGGTGGTGGCATCATACGCGAAAAACCCGGCTAGCGTACAGAAATGCCGCTCTCGAAGGTGCGCCGGTCGCACGCGTATTTGTACGCGCGGTTTAGCAATAACTGGATCCTCTCTCGGTCGTGGGCTTGTCGACGATCAGCCGTTTCTGATACGGCAGTCTGATCTCTTATCGCACTGACTTGTCACTTCACGTTGCCACATTTCATCGTTGCCTGCATATGAACGCATGACCATCGTCGTTGCCTGCAGCCGCTGAAGTGTTGCTCTGTGGACGAAGGTCCATTTACCGGCATGGAGGAAGGAAAAGTTAGGAGTTAGTTGAAAGTTAGTTGAAAAAAATGCAAAGATGGAACATTTTGGCTAAATTCCTGGAGGCGTATATGGCAGAAAAATTACGCTAATGTTATTGAGCTTCAAACACCTTACAGAAACGCTTTTGCTAAATATGTAAACCAAATTTCGTGTAGAAACAAGAAACTAAACTCTTCGAATAAATTTTCTCACAAGCAACACCCAGACGACATTCTGGGAAATTCGGAAGGCACCCACGTGACCAAAAAGTTTTTTTTCTCTCCGAAATATTACAGCAGTTCACTGTTTTACAATGCAGCAAATCAGCACAATTTTTTTCGAATACATTGGAGATGGTCTCCGAAATGGCTGGGACGTTTGGCGTGGAATGACCCATATGTAAATAATAAAACATTGTGTATATACTTTATCAATATGTAAATAATGAAACATTCTGTATATACTGCATGTATAATCGCACCACACCCCCGCGTTTGTGTGTCAGGTCTTTGTATGATGATCGAGTGGGCAAAATTTACGGAGGATTGACGGTTTACCAGATTACCTCCGGAGCTTCGCCCACTCATCATCATTCACTTCGTGGATATGACGTGATTTTTTTTTTGTTTTCGCTCCACATCACGAGTGGGTACAGAAAGGGGCCACTTCTTCATGCTCGTCTGAAGGGCAGTTTTCAAATTGAAAGAAAATGTAGGAGCGTTGCGTGGTTGCCTGGTAGAAAACACCCTCAAGCTCCTCCAAGATCTGCGTAGCGCCAGTGGTAAATGATGTATATAAATAGCTCACCATTATCCCAAAGTCCCAACAATTCAAGCAAGCTGAAATATGCAGAGGCGGTATTGTAAACTGCACCCGCATACACGTGTACCCACAGATACACACACTCACGCACACGCACGCACTCGCGCAGGCAATAAAATCATAATGGCAGTAACGACACCCTGCGGGTAAAACTACAAGCGGAGGCAAGAAAGAAAGAAGGGTGGTTTATTGCGCTATGAAAAACGCTGTCTTTTAGGAGCCTAGCTTACGTTCCCCCGCTGCTTTTGGCACGCCGCTAAAGTTAACAGGCACGTGTCTGAGTACCGTGTTACGAGGTGTTTTATGAAGCAGGCTGAATTTTTATTCTCTCCTTTGGAGTGTGCGCAAAAGACGTTCTTCGTTTTTTTGTACGCTACGCTTATTCCTCAAAGAAGGTGCTTGCTTCGTGGCATCCTTTGAGCCTTTAATTTCTTCATCGGATTCACAACAGCTGTGAATGACGGCCGGACTCTGTGGATGTTCCAGCGCACCGTTAAATTCATGGAACTCAGACAGGGCTTATAGTCTCTAAGCTTGAGGTCGGCCTTGAGTGCCTTGCCTCGCAAAAGTTCAAATATTATAGATGATATACCTAAGATAAATATGACTAACTTATGTCCGCCTCGTCTATACAGTGGTTACGGTGCTCGGTGGCTGACTCTAAAGTCGCGGGTTCGATCCCGATCGTGACGGTCGCACTTCAGTGTAGGCGAAATGCTAGAGGCCCCTGTGCTGTACGATGTCAGAGCAGGCTGAAGAATTTATTTTATTTATTTATTTTATTTAATAATACTGTCAATTCTCAGCGGAGGGTTCTTACAGGGAGGGTACAAATAAATACAAACCAAACAACAGGTATATCAAGTGGCAGGGTAATT
This sequence comes from Rhipicephalus appendiculatus, assembly GCA_030522465.1. Classification (NCBI taxonomy): domain Eukaryota; kingdom Metazoa; phylum Arthropoda; class Arachnida; order Ixodida; family Ixodidae; genus Rhipicephalus; species Rhipicephalus appendiculatus. The sequence continues at coordinate 5,148,833 of JALIZH010032971.1, forward strand.
ATTTTAATACATGTCTAACGATTTTTCAAATTGGCAAACATCGCTTGCATTTACCACAATGCTCGGTAACGCATTCAAAAGTTCATTCACAGATGGGCAAAAAAAGAATAACGAAACACGTCACTGCGAACAAAGTATGGTAGTAATTGTGATTAACACGTCTGCTTCGTTTCCCTGGCAGTTTCAAGCACTCATCTTTGTTAATTTTTAGTTGTCCATGCAGTACCCTAAAAAAATGCTTTCCAGCCGGTTCCTTTGCCCTCGTGCATCTGGTGGTTGCAGTTCACATGACTCTAACGTCTGCGTGACGGAATCTAACCGGCGGTAATTTGCGCACATGAAGCGGATGGCATGGCGTTGAACTTTTTCTAATTTTGTTTTCAGGCTGTCCTTGATGAGGGCTCCACCCGACCGAGGCATATGCTAGTAGTGGTGAAATGAAAGTTTTGTAAGCCACCAGTGTTATATCTCGCGTAGCTTGATGTAATTTTTGCCTTAAGAAACCTAGCCTCTGGTTTGCTTTGAAGCACACATTTTCTATGTGCGTATGCCATGCCATATTTCGCGTAACAGCGACTCCTAAATATTTAAATTGGTTAGCTTGTACTAATAAAGTACCGTCGATACAATAGTGAAAAGGCGTAACGTTTGTTTTTTCAGTCATATGTGTGTATGTTGATTTATTGTAGGTTTATTTTCATACGCCATAAGTAGGGCTCCGTGTTTTCGGAGTTCATTTTTCTTGAAATTCGTAGAGTGTCTTCCGGCGATTTCTGTTTGTTTGTCTGTTTTTTTTTTATTTAGGAAAACCGGTGTTTATCGGAGTTTATTTCTCGTATATCTCCGATTCTCCGAAATTCGGTGTGTAATTTTCCAGTTATAAGTTGTTGCAATGTGTTCTTATCATTTTTATTTCCAATTAGTATGCTGTGCATTGTTGCTGATAATCCTGTTTCTCCATCCTTCCATTTCTTCTCACTTCCTGTTCATTTACCCTGTTAATAAAGCGGTTGACTTGCACTGATGTAAACTCGCCAAAAGTGTACTTTTCTGGGAGGGTGAGGGAGGGACAAGATCTAGTCAAGCTGCTTCTAAGCTTTTTCTCCCAGTTTCCCTCACCTTCTTGACGAAAAATAAATGATTTATGATTATTATTCTCAATACTCCGAAATCTTAGATGAAATGATATCTAAACACGAAAACATGCGAACACATCAAGTGTATTTTAGATGTCTGGAAGGTTTGAACGCACAAACACACATACATACAAGTACAAATACTTGAATACAAAAGACCTACGTTTGTTCGTATTACAACCTTGAAGCTTGTTGTAATAGACGCAAGCATCATTACGAGGTTGCTGCCGCTGATGGAGGTGCGTTCCTTTCGATTGATGATTCCCAGCTTTGAAAATGCCCTTTGAACGTTGAAAATGCCCTCTTAAAATCGGAGTTTATCGGATAAATCCGAGTCGCCAAACATTTTAGCGGCGAGTGTTTATAGAATGTTTTCGGATTGGCTGAATTTTTTTCAAACCACGACCGATTCTGATTTGATCGTGGTTCGCTCGTTACGGTAAAATAAATTAGGCAGTCATCTACAAAAAGTTTCACTCTCACTGAGTGTTCAACTACTGTAAAGATATCATTGATGTATATAAAAAATAACAGACGGCCCGATACCGAACCCTGGGAAACACCTGAAAACACTTGGAGTGGACTCGACGAACTGCCATTTAAACGTACCGTCTGTGTTCGATCAAGTATTCTTTTATCCAAGTCACTACTGTTTCATCAATACCATTTTCTAGACGTATAAAGATTAGCTTATCATGAGGCACTTTATCAAAAGCCTTTGCAAAATCTATACAAATGGCGTCACTCTGTTGCTTCTCGTCAAAGGCTGCCGCAAGAGCATGAGCAACTTCCATTAATTGTGTAATGGTGGATAGTCCAGCTCGGAAGCAATGCTGGGATGAGTAAAATAAGGTGCTCTGTTCGAAAAATTGTAAAACGTGTTTTGCGATGATGTGCTCCAAAAGTTTACGAATAATACATGTGAGTGAAATGGGGCGGTAATTGTTTACATGTCTGCGATCACCACCTCTGTATAACGGTATAACAACTGCCCTGCGCCAGTCCATGGGTAAGGGATGCGCATGTAACGATTTCTCAGATATTACCGTTAGGTAATAGGGTATTTATTCAGCATAGCGCTTCAGGAGTTCTGGACAAATCGATCTCTTTCTTACTCTTCTTCTTTCTTCTCTATCCTTTCCTTTCTAATATTCCCCCCTTTCCCCCACCCGAAGTGTAGGGCAGTCCCATAGAGTTTCCTATAAATACACTAGAGGGAACTCTGGCGCTAGTGTCTATGGGAGCTGCCAACGCACGGCGCTTCAGCCAGAATGGGAATGATGGGCAGTACACATATTTGCCTAGTCTTGCCTAGTCTTCGTTCTTTTGGCTCCGTGTGGCCTGAATCCGCTTTGCCGCAATACGAAGTTCAGGAAAGGTTTAGCAGTTACGCTTCACCACCTTGACCTCTTTAGGCTCACGAAGTTCCCGATGGTCCATTCTTTTATCCAAAACAAAACCAAAACACAGCAGTAAACAAAGCCACAAGTGCGTTCGAAGCCGCAAGCATGAAGACTAGGCAAATTTGTGTGTACTGCCCATCATTCCCATGGTGGCAGAACACGATCGCTGCGCCAGAGTCCCCTCTAGTTAATTTTAGGAAGCTCTATGGGGTATCCAACCGAGCGAAAGCCTGGTTAACCTCCCTGCCTTTCCTCTTCGTTTCTCTCTCGCTCTCTCTCTGGACAGATCACGTCCGGCCCACTAGCTTTTTTTTTCTACTTAAGCTCAGCAAGAATTCAAACACTCCTTCCGTTTGATTACCAGTTCTTCTACTGGATAACGTATAAGATACTATAAGTGCTCACCCACATTAGTGTTTGTATTGTTAGTAAACACAGACTGGAAAAAGTAATTAAAATGTTCAGCAATGTCAGCTGTCTTTGTTAACGTTCCTGTGTCTTTTATGACTTCTTTATTTTTATCTCTTCTACTGCCTGAGATACCTCCAAAATTTTTGTGGGGAATTTTTTAAGAATCCGATCAGTGTTCTGTCAGAAAACTGCTTTTTGTATGGCGTAAGGGTACGCCTCAATTCTGAGCGAAGTCTGAATATTTCCTCAGAGCTCTTATTTCTTTTTGCGAAGCCGCTTTAACTTTCTTTTCGTGTACCAGATGGTCCAAATACCAGATGGTACAAATTCCAGATGGTCAAAATTTCCAAAGCCCTCGACCACTGCATGCCTCATAACCATACCGTGGTTTTGGAATGTTAAAACCCAGATTTTATTATCGTGACTAACTCATACTGCAAAATAAAAAAATTTTATCAATGGTAGAGGCGTGCAGAAAGCAGCTATATCGGAAGAAGCAGAGCTAGTGGGAGCTTCCACGGGAAACGGGTGGTGCGAAACGCCACTATGTCCCTATGTCGGAGGAGCTGCCCAGTAAATTGAGCTGAGGAAACCATCAACAGCTAGCAGGCAGTGGCGCCTGAAACCAGAACCCGGGCGACAAGAAGCTATCTTCCCTGTAAGGAAAAAGGCTTGCCACAGAGTTGGCGCTTCGTCCGTTGCTTTCGGGTCGCCAGAGCTGTGCCAAGGACACATTATTCACCACACTGCCAGTTTACGGTTCACTTGAGGCGGCTGTTGGGAGCCGAATCTTCGGGTGATAGAGCGTCGTTCGAAGCAGCAGCGTGTGGCTGCTTCGCTGCTATCGCGAGCGCAGCGCAGTCGACCACGAAGAGATTCCCTCTTTGTGCGGTCACACGTTGCTTTTTGACCTCATGGGACAATCTGGGCACCTTGGGGCATACGATAATGCACTGACTCTAGGGTCGTTCTTACGAGAAAATCTCACGCGAACCGCACTGCTTTCACTTTCACGTGGAACCCAGTCAGCTTTTATATATACACCTGACTGAAGCGACAAAGCGTATGGGGGGGGACAGGAAATACGTTGGAGAGGAAGAATGATGCGGCATTGAACACAAGGGGAACTTGTACACTTCTCAAGCACTGCCTTCTGTAATTCGCGTGGTCACCATTTATAAAGGCTTAAGTTTAATCCGTATGAATATCCTTTCTGCACATGTGAACGCTAAAATAATTGAATGCCATCAATGTAACGACGCTCGTCCACTCTCGGAAGCGATTTCTTTTGAGGCAGAATAAGTGCCTTACAGTAAAAAAGAAAACCTGTTATTTTTTTTATGAAGAATCGGATGTGTTTTCAGGTATCATACACAAGTTAAATTCTTTATTTTCCTGAAGAACTTTTAGAAGACATCAAAGCGGGGAGCTTCGCCGCCGCGTACAAACGGGTGCTATAGGCGAAGGCTGCTGCGCTATTCGCGCTTTTGGTTCCGTTGCAAAGCAAGAAATCTGAAGCCCGCTCACGTCTGAGCGTCACTTGTAAATGTCACGGTTAGTACCGTGCGTCGTAGGGTTTCCCTATAAAGCATCATATCATATAAAAACCCTTCAAACTGCTCTTTTTTTTTTTTTTCGGGTCTTATAGTCAGCTTACCACGTCGCCGCTGGTGATCCCGGCGTGTTCTTTCTCGTTACAGAAGCAACGACCGCGTTAAAAGGCAAGAAGAAAGCGGTAACAATGAAACACACTGACACACAACTCTAACGCTTACTTTAGACATATGAGAAGATATGTTGAAAAACAGCAACGTCATAAGAACAGGCTCAGATAAACGAGCAGAAATGCGCGTAAAAGGAAAACGTATGTTTGCCGTAAAATGGTAACAGGCACTCGCGTCCTCTGCTTCTTCTGTTTAGGCACCTCGCAAGTTTAGTTACTATAAGTTCCTCTTTCTTGCTTGACATGTTCGCACGCGACGTGCGAACATGCCACGCAACACGAACATGTAGCACGCGGAACGGATACAGAGTTGTGACTCGGCACACTATGCTGCTTACATGTCGCCTTTCTTCAAACCATTTCGCGCCGTATTATTTCTTTTTCTTTATTGATACGTTTCGTTTTACAGGGAAAGTGGGCAGTTGCATGGCGCCTGCGTCTTCCAATCACATGACAAAAGATTAAAAAGTGCAATAAAGATTGAAAAGATCGAAAAGGGAAAGTCAGTCATGAATCAAGAACATTCCCTCAGCAATGCTTCATTGCAGACTAGTTGGTTCATACTTGAAAACTCAGTTCCACGCGCAAGCAAAAGCAGCAAATTCACTCAGTTCCGCGAGCGAGCAAAAGAAGCCACCGGCCAGGGAAAACGGACAACAATTAAGTGGACTCAGACTGTTGTTATCTAAACAGGTGCAAATGCCCAGAACAGTCCCAAAACATGCACATGGCATTTGCGTGCATCTACATAACAAAGCACGCGAAAGCGCAACAAGCTCAAGCATGAGCTGCAGGTAAACTCATATATACATGCATATAAAAAGTAATAGCAGCCTCAACCACGAACGTTTTATGCTTTTTTTTCTGCGAACTCACAATGTGATGACGAAATGAAACTGGCGAACGAGTCTGTCACTACTTCAACAGTCAACAAAATATGCATTCCACACGGGCGCCACTGTGAGGGCGCTCTGAACGACGACACGGAAGCCACTTTGAACGGAAGAATCCGACATGAAAGGATACACCGCTTCTGTAAAGGCGGAGAACGCGCCGGTGTCGACACTCGCAACACTTGCCGGCCGCCGACACAGAAAGTTCCACAAGTTGTGAACCACCCTGCAACTTTTCTTCGCAAAGGCAACATTTCTGGGAGTGATTAAACTTTCTGCGCCAATATTTTTTGATAAAAATTTGCCTTCTCTTACGAAACAAGTAGTACCTACTCGCTGGAAGACTTCATATTGAGACGTTAAAGAATAAAACACGACATGAGACCAGACTAGACTAGACTAGACTAGACTAGATCAGACTAGGCCAGACCAAGACCAGACAGACAGACAGACAGACAGACAGACAGACAGACAGACAGACAGACAGACAGACAGACAGACAGACAGACAGATAGATAGATAGATAGATAGATAGATAGATAGATAGATAGATAGATAGATAGATAGATAGATAGATAGATAGATAGATAGATAGATAGATAGATAGATAGATAGATAGATAGATAGATCTTTTACATCTCTTTCTTGTCTCTGTTCTTTTCTATTTCTTTCTTCCTCGCTCTTTCTTTCACTCTCTTTCTTGCTCTTTCTGTTTTTTTCTTTCTTTCCCTTTCTTTCTCGGCCTTTCTCTTTCTCTCCATTTCTCTCTCTTTTTCTGTCTCTGTACTCGTTCTGTCGCCTATTCGCGTCATTGCATCCCACGGCGGACAAATCAGCGCAGCGAGAGAGAGCGCGCGGGCGCACGTGTTCGGGGAGCGAAGCAGAACATGAAGAGAGAGCGCGCCAGCCGAGTCACTACATTGCGCGCGCTAGGCGCCGCCGTTCACGATGATGAACATTTCTTGTCGAGGAAGTACCGGGGTTTTGCCAAATTTAACAGCTCCGCTATTAAAAACAGAGAGAAGACTAAACTATCGGATGATGTGATGTCGCAGGTCAGCTTTTCCAAATAATATATTCCCAGTCCGCATGGCGTAACTTTCCGCTAGCTGTCACCTTTCTGTCACTTCTCTACCTTTCTCGTTCCCTGCACCCTCTGTTATTCTCTGAACGTTTTACTAATTCAAGGAATGCACGGATTGGACTGTAGGACAATGCAGGAGAAGATGGACTGGCGCGCGTCCTGTCCGGCGACGTGTCTTCGCCCTCTATTTTTTGCGTACATAGACATTTTTGTCAATATATGTCTGACCAATTATCTTTTGCAGAAGGTTTGCTAGCCACAGTCTCTTGTAAGAGCTATAGGCGTGGCAGTACTGTACCCGCTTGAAGAACAGTCATCGCAAGGACGCCGTCGCTAACTCGCCGAACGACAGCAACACGTTCTCGCTGACTCGTGCCGTTCTCGTGGCGCGTTCGGGCACTTTCGGTGAGCCGCACAGGCAGCGTATGCGTAGGTCAGGTCGGGTCACGTGGGCACGCGCCCCGAACCTTCTCCCTCCGCCAAGTTGTTCTTCATCGATCGGGTCGACTCTGGAAAGTCCCTAAAATCCAATTATATAGTTCCCGCGCATCCTTTCAATCCGATTTATCGATGGTAGGGGCCGCGCGCTCCTGTCGTATGCCGGAGCCCGGCGCGTGCGGTTGAAGAGACACAGAAAGCTGCAAAGGCGGCGGCAGGGCTCCCGTATTCGCCTAATGGCAGTCGGTGGCTTACGGACACTCCCGCACGTGAACGTGTTAGAGAGAGAGAGAGAGAGAGGAGCAAGGAGAGGCAGGGAGGTAAAACCGACGCACGTCCGGTTTGCTACCCTGCACTGGGGAAAATGGGTACAGGGCCAAAAAAAAACAATGAAGACATGGATAGACAGAATCACGCGCACACTTGGGGGGGAGCAAATCAAGTCGACATGCAGTCGCGCACACCTGTCGACATTAAGTACTTCAGTAACACCTTCGTTGTATATGGGTGTCCAACAATGTCGAGTGGGTTGTAACGTGCGCGTGATACAATTTCCGGTGAGCCGAGGTGCGGCTCACTGTCAGAGTGGTGGCTGGGTGGTCGGGACTTGGCGTATCATTAATACCTGTCGTGTTCGTGGAAGTCAGCACTATATATGGAGAGAGGAAGAGAGGGAAGACAGAAATAGCAGGGATGTTGAATGAATGGAATTTGCTTTCCTACCCTGCGTTGTGGGCGGGGAAAGCTGACAACCCGTTCTTTCTGCCTCTTTGTTTTTCCATGCTCGAATAAACTGCGCGAAGAACTCTCAGGCCTGAGCAGTTTAACATCGCCAGTTCCCGCTGGTCTCCATGATTGGCGGATCGGCGACTGCTTCCCTCGAGCATGCGCAGACATGCTTTGCGTCTTTCTGCTTGTCGCCATTCTGTAACCTCTCGCTTACTGTTGTTTTTCTGTTGTAGCCGGACACTGTGCTGTGTATTTACTTCCTTCCTGAGATCGCGTTTGCATGCAAAAGCTTCAGTAACAGTCATGTGTTTTTATTCAGTAATACGTGGTTATTACTCTTAAGCTACTCCGTTTTTTTCCATCGTGTGTAGCTTAATTACGATGAAAACCTGGCGTTCATGAAAGCAGTGCGCAGCGCTACACACTCGTAATCACCCCGTAAGTTAAGTTTTACCAGGTGGCTTGAAGTCCAAGATCGCCTTTTCGGTAAGCTTGTTCTCCAAGTCAGATCTGTCACGAAGTTACCTGTGCGAAGCTGTTTGTTTGTTTGTTTGTTTGTTTGTTTGTTTGTTTGTTTGTTTGTTTGTTTGTTTGTTTGTTTGTTTGTTTGTTTTTCATCTATCCATCTAAAAAATAGGCTGATTGTGCGCCCATTTCACAAACGATTGGCTTTTATTACCATTTAAACGAAGTTTCGACGGCATTCGCACATAGAATTCTTTTTCTGGGTCGCACTACCTACACGATAATTAGAGGTGGCAGTAAGCGGAGGCATGGTAAAGTTTAGTTTCGGAGGCAGTCAGATTCATGAAAGTATATTTCCGTTACAGCCCTTGCTTAAAGAAAGCATGTCAAAAAACTATACCTACGAAACTTGTCACAGAATTAAACTTTCTGGTGTCGCCAGTCTCTTTGGCGAGCGTTTGCAGCCACATAGAGAAATTTACGTTGCTGGCATTTCTGACAATAATGCACACATACGTGAAAAGACAACTAGTTAAATAGCTCACAAAACACCCCCCAATTATTTTGCACTTTCATATTTGTGGGAGCATCAGACAGCATCGTTCGTGAGCAGCCGCGAACTGTTTTGACAGAGTGCTTGCTCACTATAGGCATCGGTTGCGATGTGTATTTATTCGTTACTCCGCGCTATTCTTGATTGTGCGCAGTTTCGAAAGGTCACAGACCCACAACAACGCTAGAATGGATAGAATTAAAAGAGACAATAAAGTGAGTCTATTCCTTTCATGAAGCTCATCAGTCACGCTCGTAGTGACGGCGCCGTCCTTGGTCAGAACGAACGTTGCGAAAACGGCTCGTAGTCAGTAAGAGGCCTCGTTCATAGCAAAGTCAGCCACTCCATCACGGCCAGTAACGAACTGCGACCTCCTGAGGATCAGTCGATAACACTGCGCTGCCAGGCGTCCGTCTTTTCTGGCCAGCCTTCGCCACAACAGCGGTGTCGTCACCTCTGTCGCGAGTCACTGTTGCGATGCCAAGGCTTGCGTCCAGACTCTCGGAGACAATGGGAAACAAATAAAAGGCCGCCCTATAAACCAGTTGCGATACGAGACGCGGTCTTTTATAAGGTCGACGTGGTCGCACCTTCTGAGCGTATCGGTGCTGCCGTCTGGGAAATGCGAAGAGGGAAGCTAACGAGATCACAGACGCTGATCAAGCACGTTTTCTTACCCGAAGCCGCGATAGATGGAGTCAAGGACAGAGAGTTGCGAAATAATGACAGCGTAATTACAAACCACGCAGCAGTGCATGGTAAGTGAATTCGAGCGGAAGATCAGCGTCAATGGAGCCTCTCCCGAGGGCGCCCTTTCTGTAGATGGTCTTCGGAACGATGCTACGCATGTCTTACATAATATAGAACACGCTGGCTAACGTTGAAACGGCGATATCTCGTGTTGTTTCAGCTGCAGTTTTACACTGCGCAACACGGCTCAAGGGAGCAGAGTTACGCCGTGTATTATTTATGCCTCGTCAAACGCGCAAATTAACCGTTGTCATGGCGTTGTCGGTGAGTGATGCAAAAGAGTCACCATCACATGATGACGTCACAGAGCGCCAAAATCTGTGATGTCGCATGATGACGCCGTCACAAGACATCGTGCTTGGTCAAAAGTGGGCCGATCACGGAGGCAGTGCAAAACCAGGTAAGGTGCAGAAAGCTTTCGGAGGAGGGCCGAGGAGGATCAGTACATCGACTGAGAAAGAAAAAGTACTATGGCTTCGCGTCGTCTTAGGCGAATGCATAAGGTACCCTAAGGAGTTTTACAGCGAAAGCTGTATATGGCTAGGAGAAACGAAAAACCGTTCGGCATCTGTGTCACGAGCGGTCTTCATTGGCTGTGCTATCAGTTACGTCGTTTCGAGCGTCGTACCCAAGCTCGCGCGCCATTGGCGCGCGAGCTTGGGTACGACGCTTGCAGGGTCAAACGCTTGCAGCAACGGCGCGCCGAAGAAGCGGCGTTGCGGGCAGAACAGCGTCGACGTGATGATTGCGGGAGCGCGTTCGCCGGGGCGAACGCCCGCTTTCGGCGAGAGTTTCTCCAGCGCACTTGGGCTTCGGCTGCGACGTCTGTGACCGCCTGTGGTTCGACCACAACCTGGCAACGATAATTGTGGAAGGCTTCAGTGCAGCGTCGGATTGAACCCACTGCTAAACACCGGGGCCGCACATTTCAGCTTCGCTGGTTAACCATTTGTACGGAGTGCTTGGACGGTGATTTTTTAGATGCGAAGCATCTTATGCTCGGGGCTCTGTCCGTCCCTCCCGCGTCCCCCGTCCCCCGTCCCGCGTCCCCCCGTCCCGCGTCCCGCGTCCGGCCACTGTCATGAAGTAGGGAAGCACCCATTATGCGAACCAGAACCCTGTAGTAATATGAAGGCCGTCAACCCTAACACAGTCATCAGAGTCATGGCCGAGAGCACAGAGAGGCTGCTTAGCAATGGCTAGGCAGGTGGTGTCTGTCGCCCAGGTTGACCCCATTCCTTGAGTCATGGCCGAGAGCACAGAGAGGCTGCTTAGCAATGGCTAGGCAGGTGGTGTCTGTCGCCCAGGTTGACCCCATTCCTTAATCTTGCTTGCATGTTCTGTTCTGTTCTGTTGTATCTGTCTTGCTGTGGAGAGGTTGAGGTTCATGTTACCTCGGCTACTCCATATCTATGAGTTCTGCAGCTAAAAAAAAAAAAAAAAGTTACACAAAATGCACAACGCGCAACTACACAAAAATAAAAAATAAAAAAAATAATCTAGAGTTTGCTTTCAAAAGTTCACACTGCAGTAAAGCGTCCACACGTGCACATTTCTAGTTCTGCCCACAGTATGACACATCATTCCGTAAGTAACAACACATAGCTGTATATCACAAGCGCTTATCCAAACCGGTGTCCACTAAGAAGTCTTTCAGGAAGGTGTTCGCCTTTTTCTGAAGATTCATGTCAGACCATGGTCCAAGTAATTTCTTTAATGTGAGGGGGGCGTCTGTCCAAACTTGCTAGTCTCTTCCTTAATTTTTCTCTTTCATTTGCGTACTTTACGCACTCCAAAAGAATATGACGAACATTCTCATCTTCGTGGCCACAGTAGCATTCCGGTGAGCTGGATCGGTGTATTTTGTGCAGGAAGTTGTTTGTATATGCTACTTCCAGTCGTAGTCTGTGGAATAACGTCTCTATGTATCGTGGGAGCTCTGCCGCTATTGAGAATTTCCTGTGTGGGTCAACTTCATAAAGTAATGACTGCTTTGATTTAGGGCTATGAAACCACTTCTCCATGGAACAGTGGTGAGCTCCTTGCGTTACTATATTTCGAATATCCGCCCCAGACATGGGGATTCCATACTCCCGTTCTTCATTCAAGGCTTTCTTGGCGAGCCTGTCTGCCTCTTCATTACCCTTTATTCCAATGTGGCTGGGTATCCATTGAAATACGATGTTGTGACCCTGCGCTGAGGCATATTCCACAGTTTCTGCAATACATTGTGCTATTTCGCCATTTTTGTAAGTTGATCTCGCATGTTTCATTATCTGAAGGGCGGGTTTGCTATCCGTGCATACTACCCACTGTCGTGTCTGAGAATTGTCGCAGATAAACTTGACTGCTTCAAAAATAGCCACCAATTCTGATGTCGTTGATGAAGATTTGTGTGATAATTTATACATTCTCTTTTCTTCAAGTTCCGGTATAAAGATCGCAGAGGCTGACGCTTCTTCAGTGCAGGATCCATCTGTATATATCTTCGTCTTTCCACTGTGCATAGTATGAAAATGATGACACACCATCTGTACCGCCACTGGACGTGCCATGTCGGCTTTCTTGCGTATGCCATCTATCTCACAGATAACGTTCAGAACCGGCAGCGTCCAAGGTGGTTTTGACGGTGTCCATCGTTTATATCCCGGTACTACTGCTCGGAATGATGACACACTATCCTGTAGTCGCGTGGCAGTCCTGTGTGTTAGTTCGCCAGATAAAGGATGACTGTCATGTTGCGTGAAAATTCTAAATAAATGTCTGGACGTTTCTCTTGCTCGGAGTATTGCCAAAGGTGGTTGTCGAGCTTCTGCATACACCAAATCGCTAGAAGTCGACCGTGGCAACCCCAGACATACCCGCAGGCTCCTTGACAATAGCAAGTGAAGTCTTCTTTCGGTGGAGGCTGGAAGTCCGTGCAGCAGAGGCAAAGAGTAACTCACCATGGGGCGTATCCACGCAACATGTAGAGCCAACAGCGATTCTGTAGTACCGCCCCATTTAGCCCCGCTGAGATGACGGAGGATTCGAATGGCTTGATTCACTTTTTGTTCAAGGAACTGAACATGATGCGACCATGTTAGTCTCCGGTCTAAAATCACACCTAAGAATCGATGAGTTGTTACCATTTGAATAGGCTGGTTTTGCAAAATAATCTGAAAATCCCCAGGTCTTTTTAATGTAAATGGTAGTATGGCTGTTTTTGCCAGACTCAGAGCCATACCTCTTCTTGTAAGAAATCGGTCTACATAGTCCAAGCCTTCTTGTAAGGTTTGTTGGACATGCCAAAACTTGCATGTGTTTGGAGGGGGCTTAGTCCGTCTCTCCTTCTCGCATCCCACACCACGACAGCTCATGCGCGTCCTCTCCCCCCTCTCTATCCTAAGCTCACCCCCTTTCTCTTCTCTAGGAATCGTCTACTCTACGGAGCGTCCCACACCCCCCACAGCGCATGCGCGTCCCCTCCCCCCGTGCTCTCCTACGCTCACCCCCTTCATCTACTCTACAGAGCGGCGCATGCGCGTCCTCTCCCCTTCTCTCCTCTAGGAATACTCTACTCTACGGAGCGGCTCCGGTGTCCCACATCCCCACAGCGCATGCGCGTCCTCTCCCCCCTCTCTCCTCTTGGAATCATCTACTCTACGGAGCGGCTCACGCGTCCCACACCCCCCACAGCGCATGCACGTCACCTCCCCCCTCTCTCTCCTCTCCTACGGTCCCCCCCCGTCCTTTCCTCTAGGAATCCTCTACGGAGCGGCGCGAACGACAGGTGGTGTGACAGCTGCTTACTCCGCTGGGGGGCGCCACGGTAGTTTCGCGGTATGAAAATGACGGAGCGCGCGTGCCTCATTCTCTCTCCTGCGCAGCGCCGCGATGAGCGCCCGGACCACTGCCGTGAAATGAGAGCGGCGACGTTCCTCCCGCTCAAGCTAATTATCTCCCCGCTGCTTCGCATCCACACATGGTTCCCTTTAGCGGGAGATGGGGAATTTTTTTTTCTTCATAGCCTCCCTCCCTCACTCCCTCAATCAGACAGTGTTCAATTAGTATTAATGCACGCGCGAGACCGAAGGTGTCAGATGCAAGGAATACAACCTACAGCTGCCGCTATCTTCTTATTTCTACTAGTCATCTAAGTTCTTAACAGTACGGAAAGAGAGAATAAGAGAGAAAAGTGAAATGCGTATAGCAGCTGTGCTTAGACACACTGAAAGTCACAGTACCCTATCGGATAATGATGTATACATACAATTCCATTTTGAATGAACGAAATTTTTTTTTACGTTGAGATGGTGCAACTCGCCGAAGATACTATGAGATCGTTGGATGTGGAGGTTACGGAGCATGCAGCATTTACTAAGGCGAAAGCCTTAGACGCCTCATAAAACGTGAAAATTGACAGTCGGCGTCAGCTGCTTCGACACGAGTCACGCAAAGGAATCATCACGTGACGACTTCACACTATCGCGTCATCATGAAGTAATATAACGTGACGTCGACTCATTACGTCATCACATGAAATCATCGCTTGGGGAAAGGCGGGCCCATCCGGGAGGCACTACAAAACCACGTGAGGTGCAAAAATATTCCATTGGCTCCAATCCCGGAGGCAGTGCAAAACCACATTGAGTGAGCAAGCTTTGGAAGGGGAGGGGGGGGGTATTACAGATGACTTTAAAAAAACAAAACAAAAAAAGATGGCTTTAACCTTCCAGTCGTCTTATAAAAATTCATAACGGATCATGTGACTTTTAATAGCGATGTAAGCTTTCCCAGCGTACCTATACTTCCCGATTATGTTCTATGCAAGCGCCGCTTTATTTGAGTTTTTTTTTTTATTCGCAAATTTATATCCAAGATAGCAGCCTCAGTTGCCTAACTAATCCGACATTTGTAATCTGGGTCTAGCAGGAGAGCTTTGTAACACACCGGCTGCGACGCAAAATGTGAAAAGAGAAAAAAAAAAAAGAAAATAAAAAAGATCCTTTTCATCTTGGTTTCTTTTGTACTTTTTTCCAGTGTTATTGAATGCGCGAAGCTACAGTACTTGCCTGCTCTTGACTGTCCACCACTGGCTTACAACGAAATGTTTCGTTGGCACGCCACTTCGCGTGGCGGTGAGCCGTCAATAGCGAGAGGCGACTACCGCCCCTTCGTTTTGCGGTGATCCTGATCATTTATTTATTTATTTATTTATTTATTTATTTATTTATTTATTTATTTATTTATTTCATTCTGCTGAATACTTCTTGCGCACCAGTAAGCCACAGCTTTACTGAAACGTATGCGCGTTTCTGTAGATTATGTAAGACTCGAATGTGTGCTAGAGTCGCAATGCGATTGAGAGAAATATTTTTATCGTAAGCTTGTTGCAGGCTGCGACGTAGTTGCTAATGTGAACGAGCCCACGCACGAAACACCATTGCAGAAATTTTTCGTGTTGTTCCGGTTTTGTCCTTTGGTTTGGATACGTTAAGTACGTAACACAATAAGATTTGTGTTACGACTTTGCCAATTTTTGTGGTGTTATGTGACTGAACGTTACATATGTGGCTTTATTTTCATCATAGTCGGTGCTCGTGTGGCTGCTTCTTATGTGAACTATGGTATTATGTGGCTGGACTGTATTCTTTGTTGTCTTTCTCTGTAAATGGAGTTCGTGCTTATGCGATTAACTTTATGGCTTGACCGACATATGTGAGCTCTTCCTAAGTGCTCATCTGTGTAATATTTCCTTTCATTGCTGTGGTTTTGACACATTATGTTATCTGTGAAAAGGAGTAGCCGGCGCTTATATAAAAGCCCTAACTTCTCCTAAACAGCACATAATTAAAACAAGTAAACATCACAAAAATCAACACAATTTTCATCACAAATTCACTTCACAGTAAACATTGCAAATTTCTATGTATATGCGTGCGTGCGTGCTTGCTTGCGTGTGTATGTGCGGTGCGTGCGTGTGTGTGCGTGAGTGTGTGCGTGCGTGAGGGAGGGGGGGGTAGCGTCATGCGTGCGTTTCTTATCTGCGCAGCATAATTGATGAGTTACAAAAGAAAATATGAAGAATACAAAATGACGCATTATATTCAGTGTTGCGCTACTGAACTCAGAGCGCCAAACAGAGCGTACAGTACGCAGTATGTGATCATCTGACTGCACACACATGCTCAACGATGAAACTAATTTTTATAGTTTATTACCGGATTCAATATTCGACAGGATGCAGATTCAATCACAAATTCGGTGTCGTCGTTCATTTTTTCTGTGGTCCTGGTTGTACAAAGCAAAAATTCTAGGTGGGCAATAACGAGCTCCGGCCAATAGCTCAAATAAAGAAGACGTTTCGGCCCCAGCTACGGGGACCTTCTTCGCAATCGGTATGGGGGGCCGAAACGTCTTTTTATTTGAACAATTGGTCAGCGCTCGCTGTTCCTCGCCATGAATTTTCCAGACCAGATAGGTTTCCGTCGAACCCCGGAATTTCGACATTGCATGCATAACCAATAAAATTCCTCAAGCAGACTTCTCGTCACAAGGATGTGTTGTGGCGAAGCTGACTTTAAAGTACCACTCACCATTGTAAAGGGCTGCGCGTGGAGTGGAGGCAGTGTATCACACTCCGTGCAGTGTTGCCTAGTGAAGTTGATTCGGTTGCGCAGGCGTACTCAGAACTTGTTGGTATCCAGCCGAATTACCTGTAAGGAAAAAACAAAATATTACGCTTCAATATGAAATGTCCAAGTGGAGGGATTGTAGTGAGTTGCACGAAAGAAATGAAGTATTTTTGTTTCGCACAAAAACAACAATGGTGTCAGAAAACGACCTCAGTAAAACTATCCACGCGACAAAAGTCATTCATAGGTGAAAAGTTACGAAGCCCCGTAAACTTTGCTCGAGCGATAACGACAAGTCATATTATCGCGGCAAGACGGAAAGACGCCGTGGTGATGGAGGTGAAAACATTAGGCTTTAATGGGTACAGAAGGTGTGCTGGGACCAGCCCGTAAGGGACTGGTCTTTACAAATACTATGTGGAGGTCCCAAGTTCGGGACTCCAGTGGCAACTGCCGCCGTCTTCGCGCACCCGACTAAGGCTTCTTGTGCCTGTAAGTCGTGGCAGCCAGGAAGGGTCGCCTCCCAGTCCTCCCGAGTCGTGGCTCCCTTACTTTCTATACAGACGATGCGGCAGCCCTTTACAATTAGTGTGTTTTAATTAGCGATATTAAGTATTACATTTAAGATGCCATTTGACTACCTTGTTCAATTCACGCATTTCTTAAAGGGTCCCTAAACAACCTCTGAAAATACAAAGAACGAGCGCGTTATTCTTTCCTAGCGTTTCCCGTCTTTTCGGCACAATTCGTGACGCCAGCAGTCTATTAACGTGCCGTCATGTGGAATTAAGTTCTCGATTGATCCGCATACGAGAGATATGAGTTGTGAACTGTCTCCGACCCTGCTTTGCCATGCTGTCACCCGCTCTTTCTGCCTTATGTCACGCAGGACTATGGTTAGCGATAAACTGATTTCACTTCGTTTTGTGCGTTTTCGACTGTGCTAGCGGAGCAGCCTATAGCCGAAAAGCGTGAAATGCTGGTAGGCTCAACCCATAGTGATGATATTTTCCACGTGTTTTATGAAGAAATAAGCGGTGAGGAGGTCATAGCGCTTTAGGAAGGATGGCGAAGGCCAGAAAGAAAGTGTTCTCTCGTCTTTGAACTCAGAGGGATTTAGGGGCACTTTAAGAACTAGCTAGTTAGGGTGCTTACGCTTGAATGATGATAACGTCCTACAAAAAAAAAAAACCAGAAATAAAGAAACAAACAAAAGGGCATGAACCTGCAGAGTTCCTTGAACGCCGCCGAAGTCTGTCGGTGTATATAAACACCGGACTACACGCAAATTCTTTCCGCGCTGCTGCCGTATTTATCCGAGGCCAGGATACAACGTTGCTAACAGCCCCAATCAGGCAGCCTGATAAGCCCCTACCGGATTATCCGCGATAAATGATTACGTGCGTGTTCACTCCCGCAGTATTGCTGCTCTCGACCTCGCCAATCTCCAGTAGCTGCGACTCGGTGATCAAGAGGCGGGAATGAGCAATAAGAGCTGGGTCGAGGATAACATTCTACAGGCAATGGTCGCTGTGATAAAACCCGAGGTACCTGTAATCCACTTAGTCAGAATCTACGCACTGGATTCGTTGCGTCAGCCGTGGCATGCCAGGAAGCTCTAGAAGCCGCCTATTCGATTGGCCACTTCGTTAATGTGGGGTTGTTCCGCCAATGTTTAGTACGAGCATAATGATGTACAGTGCCCGCAGAGAAATTTGGGGCTTAGTAATGCACGTACTTTCGTTTCTACCGTCTTCTCGTTCGTGTAACATCGGCCTGTTATTGGCTCACAGGCTTAGCACATCGCCTCTACTGGCTGCAGATTCGTAGCGACGTGACGTGGATACTTCGAGCTAATGCCCCGACTTCCAGATTGCTGTATATATAGATGCGCTTTGAAGGTTTCGGGAGGTCCCGCATATCAGCACATGACAAATGTTAATTTCTAATAAATTAATAATAATAATAGTAATAATAATAATAATAATAATAATAATAATAATAATAATAATAATAATAATAATAATAATAATAATAATAATAATAATAATAATAATTCTTCTTCTTATTATTATTATTATTATTATTATTATTATCATTATTATTATTATTATTATTATTATTATTATTATTATTATTATTATTATTAAGATTGTATGGCTGGCGTCATGTTCACATCCCACTTAGTCGGCTTCTTGTCAATACGTTGCGAAGCGCGCCCACCTCGCAGAAAATTCTTGTAATTCGCGAGTTTTCAGCAATGATTAAACCTTGCGTGTCTCGTGTGAACTTGACACTAAGCAAAACGCCGGTAGAGTGTACTAGAACTTTTGAGTGGCGCGAACGGCTTGCCTGGGCGCGGGCCTTTCAGCGTGGAAAGGTGCGGTAGCGCTGGCGTCGACCAATCTTCCCGGGCGGATGGCTGGCAGGCGCTCTGCGTACGTGTTGGTACCTCTCCGTCGCGCCGATAGTGCGCCGCCCAGGGCGATCTCCCTCCTTTTTCTTCCCTGTTATACCTCCTCCTTTTTCATAAACATGCCTGAGCAAAGATTTTTCGATATTATTATTATTATTGAAGTTGGTGCCTACCGCACTTCAGCTTGAAGCGGCGCAGCGCAACTATGTGCCGAGCGCTTTTTTTTTTTTATTTCGTACACGTTACACTTTCTTACGCGAAACGAGCTAGCCGGTACACATCGGAAGGCCAAAAAAAAGAAAAAGAGGAAAGAATATGTTGCACACGGGAGGAAGAACTCTTGGCCCACTCCATGTAGAACACCTCAACTGGAATGGAATAAGGGGCGCGTTGCTTCAGGTTTCGTTCACACATGACAGCAAGAAAAAAAAAAAACGCTTTATTGACGTGGTCTGAATAACAGCAGAGTTTTTTCGAAGCTCCCTTTTATTTTAAAAGATTGGAATGCATTCATTATAGTAGCGCCTACAAAAATGCAAACATGTTTCTACTGCAGAAAAACGTCTTTAGTAACCCTTTATTTTAAAAGATTGGAATGCATTCATTGTAGTAGCAGCTACAAAAATGCAAACATGTTTCTACTGCAGAAAAACGTCTTTAGTAACACTCTAGTGGGTGATTTTGAGAGTTTAAAAATGCAACACCACTGCACAGCAAAGCAAAGTTGTAGCAGTACACTACTACTAATAATAATAATTGAGACCATAAAATACAGGGTTTGCATATTTATACAATACAATGATAATAAAAAAGTTGTCAAAAGCATAAAACATTAGGGCCAGTACACAAAACATAACATAAAACTAAGCAGACTGAACGACAGAGCTAAGGTCATCTTTTAAAAATGTATTTAAATAAAGTTGTGTTATGGTTGCAAAACCACTTCAAGCGACACTAAAGTGGAACAGTAAATCGGTTTAGATCGATTAACTTTTCTCTTAGAACTCTTTAATGTTTTTAATTTCACCATCATAATTTTATTCATACAGAAAGAAATCAAGGTCAAAGTATTATTTTTTAAATTTCTTGTCAGAATCTCCACGCGTGGCATCACAGATTTCGAAGTATTTCTCGTATTCTGGTGACATTGCGTACTCAACAAAATTTAAGCTTAATGTGTTGTCTATGGCACCCTTAGAGGTCAATGTGCTTGATGTTTACTGATTAGGTTGGGTAAAATGGTCAGGACTGCATCAGGGGCAAGCGTCGGCGTTCCCTTGGGAATACGGATTTCAACACCATTGATAATATGGACGTAGTCTCTCAGAATAAAATGGGGTTCGAAGTGCAACTCACACACCGCACAATCGGCGTCAAGCGGCCTGTCAAGTCGATGGAGGTTCCGCTCCCAAAGAAGTCGTCGATCTTCATCCTTTGGGGCCTTAAAAAGGGATAACTTGCTTGCGACTTTGTTGCACACGCGGATATCCCGTTGTGCAACCGGGCGCGTAACAATGGTTTAGACGCTGTTTTTTGGTCATTTTGCGAGCAAAAGCGAGATGCCGGCCATGCCTCACAGCCACGTAAAGCAAACCAAACAACCAAACTGGAAGATTGGTCGATGGCAGCGCCGCCGCTACTTTCCCCGCAAACGTGGACAGCTGCAAGCAAGGGGGAGAGCGTGCCGGTCGCGCCACTCAAAAGTTCTAGTACACTCTAACGCCGGCATGTCGTACAGAAAGTCACGTCACAACCCGCGCGCCTCATGGTTGGAGGCGCGCGAGCTGCGCGTTCACTTCGTCTTTATGGCATTCGCGTGTCTAAAAAGAATTTAAAAAAAACATGGCTGGTCCCTCTGTCATAGGAATCGGCAAAACACGAAAGTGAAACGTGTTTTCGCATATGTTGTTGACCGTTTATTGTGCATCGTTTCGCCACAAGTGCAAACGAATGAATACTATAGCAACAAATTAATGTCACGCGAAGAACGGCAAGCAGCTCGCTCCTCAAGCAGAAAGGTCGCACGAAAAGAACATATACAGGACGAGCGCGAACTAACAACTGTCGCAGCTCGCTCCTCAAGCAGAAAGGTCGCACGAAAAGAACATACACAGGACGAGCGCGAACTAACAACTGTCGCAGCTCGACAATTAAAGCGTGGTGCTCAAACACAAAGAAGGACGCACAAAACGAGCGCACAAGCATACACCGGGCGAGCGCGAACTGAATATAATATCTGGGGTTTAACGTCTCAAAACCCCAACATGACTATGAGAGACGCCGTAGTGGAAGGCTCCGGAAATTTCGACCACCTGGGGTTCTTTGCTGCGCACCTATATCTAAGTAGACGGGTGAGCGCGAACTAACAACAGCCACAGTTGTTACTTCTTTGTGTTTGAGCAGCGCGCTTCTTCCGCAAACGCGTCCGCTGCAGCGAGCGAAGTGACCTTCGTGCTCTCTGATCTTCAACGCCAGGACAAGACGTACAAACTGCCCCCCATCACGAGATAACGGCGCGCGAATCGCAACGCGCAGAGCGACGACCTTTAA